>MDKI01288425.1:0-19977 GCA_005239505.1 Nicotiana paniculata
TTGTTTAACAACCCAAAACTCTAGAATATCAATTTACCTTGAATTCATCTTTAAGTTAGTTGTTTATTTAATCGTTTGATTTACTGTTTTAGATTAATTCTAGTTAAATATTTGGTTGAGTTTAGTTTAGTGGATAGTTAATCACAAGTCCCTGTGGGTACGATATCTGGACTTCAATTCCTATATTACTTGTCGACCACGTACACTTGCGTGTGCATTGGGAAACCAACCAACAATCTACTTTACACCAAGTAATAAAATTCCCTTCCAAATGGGGAATTCAACAGATTTGAGGCGATCATCAGACCTCAAGGAATATAAATTCAGTAGTACACTCATACAAAAAAGAGGTAGCGGAAGAGTCAAAAGTCGGGGGAATCGTCCAATTAGGTACGGAAGAAGAAATTGGAACCCAAATAGGTACGGAAGAAGGAAGCCACGAGAAGGTGAACCAAATCACCACAGAGGCAACATAAACACATACAGACATAGATTCCAGACCCGATGTCATTCAGGAGCCAGCAGAAGACGAGAATATTAAAACAGTTATTGAGGAGCTTGAAGCTATCTTAATGTTCGAGTAGGAGCCTGAGCAAAAAGTTCATATAGGCACGAGGTTAAGCCCCGCAAGAAGAGGTAAGTTAATTGAATATTTAAAAGCTAACTCAGATTGTTTCGCTTGGTCTCATTCAGATATGACAGGTATACCTCCGGAAGTGGTGACTCATAAACTAAAGAAGATCCATCTTTCGTGCCTGTCAAGCAAAAGAAAAGAAAGCAAGTACCATTCAAGAACCAAGTGATCGATGAAGAGGTACACAAACTCTTGAAAATTGGTTCAATACGCATGGTAAAATATCCTAATTGGTTAGCTAATACTGTTGTGGTACCCAAGAAGAACGGTAAATGGAGAGTATGCGTAGATTACACATATTTGAATAAAGCATGCCCCAAGGACTCCTTTCCATTACCACACATAGATCAAATAATTGATGCCACTGCAAGTCATGAATTGTTGAGCTTTCTAGATGCATATTCTGGTTATAATCGCTGATTTTAATACTAGCATAATCCCTGAAGTGGAAAAAGAGTTACAACTCTTCCATGGGTCTAACCCATGAATTTGGACCCTATTTACTGACGCCTCTTCTAACATAAAAGGAGTCGGCTTGGGAATTAGTTTAATATCACCTGCGGATGAAAAGATACGACAAGCCATTAAATGTTATTCCATAACTAACAATGAAGCAGAGTATGAAGTTGTCATTGCAGGGCTTGAACTGGCACGAGAACTCTCAATTGAGCAAATCGTGATCAAAAGTGACTCTCAACTGGTGGTAAACCAGATGTATGGGACTTATACCACAAGAGAGGCTCGGATGCAACAATATCTAGAAAAGGCACAAGACCTAGCAAGGCAATTCTAGTCATGGAAAGTTACGCAAATACCCAGAGAGAAAAATGCAGAAGCGGATGCATTAGCTAACCTCGCAGCAGTTGCCGACGTAACAAATAAAGACAATGCAATTTTCATACACCTATTTCATTCAACAATCGACCAGGGCAAAAATGAGGTAACATTTAACAATTTAACCTGGGATTGGCGAAACGAAATTGTAAACCTTTTGCAGAACGGCACCGTGCCTGAAGATAGAAAAGCAGCTCAAGCACTTCGCTGGAAAGTTGCGCGGTACTACCTAGTTCGTGAAACGTTATATCATAAAATGTTTGGAGGTCCCCTAGAAAAGTGCCTTGGACCCAATCAAATGGAGTACGTGATGAAGGAAGTACACGAAGTACACGAAGGACACTGCGGAAACCATGCAGGAGCAAGATCCTTAGTCAAAACCCTAATCGGAGGAGGATACTATTGGCTTAAAATGGAGGAAGATGGTGAGAGCTTCGTAGCTAAATGCGACAAATGTCAGCGATATGCCAACAATATGCACCGGCCAGCAGAATTACTCCACCCAGTGGTGTCACCATGGCCATTCATGAAATGGGGCATGGATATAGTGGGACACCTTCCCCCATCTAAATTAAAGGTACGGTTCTTACTCGTATTAACTGATTATTTCACAAAATGGGTGGAGGCAGACGCTTTTAAACAGGTGCGAGAGAAAAAAGTGAAAAGCTTTATATGGCGACACATAATATGTCGCTTTGAAATACCAAAGGAGATCGTATGTGACAATGTCCCACAATTCATAGGCTCACAAATCACAGAATTCTTCGAAAGCCGGCAAATCAAGCAAATCACTTAATCACCATATCACCCAGTGGCTAATGGGCAAGCCGAGCTAACAAACAAAGTCATTGTCAACAACTTAAAGAAATGGTTGGAAAAAGACAAGGGAAAGTGTCCTGACGAGCTACCGGCAGTATTATGGGCTTAAGGAACTACTACAAAAGTATCCACAGGAGAAACTCCATTCGCGCTTGTCTACGGTTCAGAAGCATTAATACCAGTGGAAATCGGCAAACCAAGCATGAGAGTCACAACGGCAATGGAAAAAACAAACAACGACGAATTAAGGACAAAATTGGATTTGCTCGAGAAAAGGAGAGAAGCTGCGTTAATACATATGGCATCCCAAAAACAAATTATAAAGCGATATTACAACATAAAATCTCACCTCAGATATTTCAAAATCGGGGACTTCGTCCTCAAAAAAGTCTTCCAATCAACAAAGGAAGCTGGTTCAGGAAAGCTAAATCCAAACTAGGAAGGGCCCTACAAAGTCCGTGGCATTGCTGGAAAAGGCGCTTACGAGATGGAAACTATGGACGGCAGAATCTTACCAACCAGTTGGAATGTTGTTCATTTGAAGAAGTATTACTTCTGAAGTAAAGGGAGTACCCCCGGACAGGTATCATTACGTTCGATTTTACTTTTGTACAGTTAAGATTATGCTAACCATTTTAGATGATAGGCAAAAAGCTAACCCATCACCAGATGATGATATTAGACCTGCATAGACACGAGAAAGTAACTGAATTACCGGCCTAGGGTTACAACTTTCTGATGGACATTATTAAAGGTTAAGCAGTCATAATCTAAACTATGTACCTTCGAGTCCAGTATGTTTTTCCTTTTAAGGAAAAGGACCACAAGGAAGGAATAGTAAAGTGCTCGAGATTTAATTCTTCAAAGCTCAAACACTTGGGGGACTATACAGTATGGAAGGCAAAGAAGAAGCAAAGAAGACTATCAAAAAGTCAAAGCTCAAGCCTGAAGATCCTTCTTCCCAACAAGTCAAGTACTATGAGCAAAATCAAAGAATCAAAGACAAAAAACACAAAGCCTGATTCAACAACCTTCAAAAAACATATTCGTAAATGTAAACGAATATTTAGGTTAAGGGAAGAATATTACATACGGATAAAAATGCATATCCTTGTATTCATTCAAAAACTGCGGTAAATAAAAACAGTTACGGATGAGAAAAGCATTATCCTTGTATGTATTCAAAAACTGTTGTAAAAAAAACAGTTACGGGTAAAAATTCATACCCGTATATTTATTCAAAAAATTGTTAAATGAAAATAGTTATGCCCTTGTATTAATTCGAAAAAGCTGTTACAAAATAAAAAAAGTTTCGAGTACAAGTTTATACCAAATTTGTTGCAAGAAAAACAGTTGCAAAGGAGTTATGGACGATACACAAACATATGTAAAATGTTGCAAAAGTTCGAAAAAAAACAAAGACTTTCTTAAAAAACATTGTCAAAGAAAAACATGTGAACTTCCTATCTCTTGTGTACATTTACACCATTATGGAGTTGAGTCGTCTTCTTCATTAAGTGTCGATAAAAAAAAGGGCCCTCTTTTATAAATCGTGCCTATTACGAAAAGGTACAAAAAATATAGATTTTTTTAAAATGAAAAATCAAAAACTCAGAGGTAAACCAAAAACCTCAAAAAGAAAGCATGCAAAGATTTAAGAGTGAAAACAAAAACTCAAAGGAATCGAAAGTCATGTCGATACTATTATTAAAATATAGTGGCAAAAAACTAAGTATTACATTAGTCTAAGCCTAAATTGTTTATACAAAATTTTCCCCTAAGTTGTCAGTTGGGGACTTACAAAGGACCGAACTTTACCCCCAATACGACAAGGGGTAACCACCAATTGTTCCAAATAAAAAAAAAAGAAGGGACCAAGTTCCATAAACTCTTTCACTGGAGTCTTGCGTATCGATAGAAGACGTCTGCACTTATCTTCGAGAGGCTATAAGGTTGTTAAGATCACTCCCCTTCTTGATTCCTCATTGTGCGATTTCATTCCTTAGAGGCTTATGCCTTTTCTTCTTTCCTATTCAATATTATGCGACGCAAAGCGCTTGTTATAAATATGGAATTGAGGAATTGTAATGGTACTACAGATGGGGTGTAGGATGTTTCTCCCTGCGTATTTGATTGGGCTATTGTCATCGTCTTTCGGAAGGCCATTCTATCATTTAAGCTCAGCATCAGTATTACTTAAAGTTTTGAGATTTGAAATTGATTGACGATTCATGCGTTGCTATCTCATAGTGTGGTGTAATAGTAGGATGCTTATCTATGCGCCAAGGCAGTAAATGACCTAAAATTAGGTTTTCTCCGTGCATGATTCAGCGGTATTTCATTTCTGACAAAGGAAAGGCAATCAGACTATAAATGTTCAGGTTTGGGTTGATGGAGTAATCAGACTTGGTATTTTTGAGTGTGAAGGAATTTCATCACTAATTTGGTGTCGTCTCCCTTGATCGAATGGGTTAAGTTCACCGATTATTATGGCCTTCGTAATATCTCCCTCGGGACAGGGAAGCGTGAAATAGTGCCAGAGAAACGGCTATCAGATATCGCGGTGTGCGGTGGTTCAGGATTTGAATAAGTGTTCTTGGTGTTGATGGATCGAGAAAGATGGCCTTTGTAGGGTCTAAGGTTGTTAGCGATCTAATAGTTCAAATTCTACAGAGATAGATAATGATTTAAGGCAACAACTAGGTGGCGAAGTATGAGGAAGGACATGAGGGAGGTGTCTTGTTGTGGTTAAAGTTTTAAAAGGCCAGGTGTAAGAAGCAGAAGTCGAGCAGTTTCTTAAAGAAGAGGGTTAGACCAAAATGGGAGAGTGACAGAGTAGCATATGGGTGTTGTGGTAGGATAGCTACACGCCTTGAGGGAAGATAGTGATTTGGGATTTATGGTGGACGGTGACTAGGTCTAAGAGCGCAATTTTGGAATATTGGCTGCTATGCCGATGAAGGTTGGATACGACAGAAAAGGAGTTGCTTGATATGAAGAAGAATACAACATGATCTTGGATTGGGATGTATGATCGCACTTTTAGTTGATGCCCATGAGGAGTGAGTGGACTTGTACAACTGGCGAATGGGCACGAGCTCAGGGTGGTTTAAGAATTTCATAGTAAGAGTACTCAGTGCAGTGTTGTTGGAAGATGTTGGCATGTAATCTTCACAGGTGGCTTATCTCTTGTGAGTGGGTTAGCGGTTTTGTGGTGTTGACGAAGCTTCTATGAAAGATTCTACTGACTATCTAGGAAAGGTCGAATATGTGCATGTGGCTAGTGATTCAGAGTGTTTATGAAGTGTTTAACAGAAAGGTTTCAAGAAAATTCGGCGGGTTGATTGTGCAGGATCATGACAATGGGGGGATAAGGAATCTTGGTGGATTCTAGAGTTATGCAAGGGTAGCTTCGAGCTAAGTGGAAGAGTCCCACCGCCTATGATTGGATCGTATGGTTATCTACTTATGAGGTTTCTAGTTATCGACAAATTCATGGGCTACTGCGACTAAAGAAAGAGAACATCGATGGTTATTTGAGAAAAGGATTTGAAGAATGTGTTATATAATTGGAATTATCGATTCATGTTTTGGCTTTGGAAAGACTCAGGAATTATGCTTCGTGTAAAAATGAGTTGCAAGGAAGGTGATTCGGCTGGGTGCTTCTTTGAAATGTTGGTAAGTTGCTAGTGGAGCCTTGCAGTTGATTATATTCGGGACTGAGTCAGAGTGAGTGAATCTCAACAAAGGTCCTAGTGAATTCAAAAGGTAAAATGTGGTGCCTAAGGATTTTAAGCCTGCAGTATGGTTAAGAGTCGAGCTTTTGCAGCGGATTTTGAAAAGGGGCATGGAGTGTTCTATAATATCTTTGGCTTGCAGTGTAGAATTTGGAGGAATGAGAGAAAATGACTCAGTATTCTTCGATGAAATTATCAGATTGGGTGTACCAGTTGAGGATGTGAATATGCACGCAAGGAGGGTATGGGATGGTTCATGGGATTTGAGACACCATGGTCTCGTGATATAAGGTCATCCAGGATGAATGCAGATTTGGGTTCGTGATGTATTGAATGAAGTTATTATTATTCCTAAGGCAACTCTAGAGTGAGTTAGAAGAAGTCAGATCAGTTAACAATGGTTGGACTGGCATGATTAAGTGCATCGAGCAGCATGGGATTTGGAAGTTGAGGATCAAGGATGCGTTTTGGTGTTGACAAGAATGTCACCAGCTCGGGCGACCAGGGAAAAAGAATTTAGATAATTAGGGTAGGCGGGTATTGTCTTCAGCGTCACCTGAGGTCGGTGTCATGTGTCAGAGGCTTCGTGTATTTATTTGAGAGTCCTTGATTCGCTTTACAACATTAGTATGGCTGGTGGTATGGAGGTGCAGACTTGTTAACCGGTGCATAAGGTCTGGTAGCATATCCCACAGGAAGATTGTATCAGTGTGACATGTAGTCACTTGATTGAGTGAAGGATTGAAACCAAGTATGGAGATTTTGGTGCCATCGTTCATATGAGAATTTATGCCTGAAGGGCGCTCAGTTCATTTGGTTGTGGACTGTGGAAGTTTGTTCTGAATCGACGGTTGTTCTTGTGTGTCATGGGAAGAAGGGTTATTGTGGATCTTTGAAAGGTTATTTTTCATCTCCCACCTATACCACTATAGAATGGCAAGTCAAGGTCGATGTAGCTTTTACCCGATAGGATCCGGATCGAAATCCACATGGAGTTAGATGATTGGAGTTGAGTTTCTATCTGACTTAGAAGTGTGTATTGTTCTTAATTCCTCTTCTACACGTGGATTGTTTTGATTCTATACTAGTTTTAATACTAAAAATTACTACTAACAATCTAGCTACAATATTTTTGTGAAGGTTTTATCAAATTATAAAGGGCACTAGGGATGCAACTTACTCCTAGCCGAGTATCTGACAGGATCTAAAATCTAGGATAAACTTGTTGGTCATGGGCTCGTGATATAACCTCACACTCAATTACTCACCCTATACCTCTCGGCAGTTTGGGTGACTTTTCCTGAATTGGCTTTCTCAAGCCTAATTGGGTGTTTCAACATAGCAAGTGAAATTGGCTCAAGTCGGGTATTATTATCTCTAGTTTCTACCCTTTAATTGAGGCTATCAATCTCTTGAGTTTACCCCAATTCCTTGTTAGCCTATTTCACCTAGACTTGGGTCACCTTTCTCAAGAACAACCCTAGTCAAAAAGGCATGAAGCAGTGTTTGCAACCACTAATTAAATAGATTAAGCATGAAATAGACTAAATATCACAGACCCAATCACAAGTAGACCCTAAAGTTGAAAACCCATTAGATACCCACACTAGGGTTGGGTCACAACCCTAGCTAATGGGTCTAGCTACTGATATTCATGAAAGAAATCAAAATAGAAGATGAAATTAAAACCATAAATGTCGAATACAAAGATAAAATCTAAGATTAGGTGTAGAATCTATGCTAAAGTTACTCAAAAAGGTAACAGGCTGCTATCCACGAGCTCCCTAAAACATCCGATACCCTAAAAATGAGAAAAAGAAGTATTTATACACATATGAAGATACTGGACAAAAATGCCCCTACGGAGGTTCCGCTGTCCGCGGAAAACTAGGCTTCCCAGCAGGACAGCTTCCGCGGCCGTGCAATTATAAGCGCGGACCGTGCTTCTTCAACTGGCAGCCTCTCTGAACCATATTTTTGCTCCCAGCGGAATCTTGGGCGCCCCAGCGGAATTGGATAGTGCGGCAGCAGAATTTTAACGCTGACCGTGCTCTTGTGAAGGACCAATTATTACGCTGTCAACGGTTCCACAAGGGCCAGAATGCATATCTCTGAACCTCAGTCTGCGGCCGCCCTCATAGTTCTTACCCAGCGGAAAGTCTTCTGCTGCAGCCTTAAATAGCGATGTCAGTGCTTTTGCGGAGTCCTTGGGCTATGAAAATTTGGCTCATGTTTAAGTTAGTTTTAGCCATTCTCCTCAATTTGATCCAAAACCTGAAATTTAAGCACCTTGCATTATTTTCGGGAGTACCTTAGTGCATTTTTTCACCAAAACCTAAGGAAATGAGAGTAAATAGTAGGTAAAAATCCCTATTTATCAACTCCCCCAAACTTAAGCTTTTGCTTGTCCTCAAGAAAACAAGGTAACTCCCACCTCTACAAGAAAAAAAAATAGTATTTCAGCTGTTTAAATGTAACTTCATCAAGCTTCAATTGGGACTAACAATTACCCTCAACACAAATGCATTATTAACAACATTATGCAATGACTTTCTTAGTTCCCTAGATCTAATGTGACACAAAAGTTTCAAGAGTTAACTCAATTCATCAAAGATTTTCACTCTCTCACGTAAGTCACTGTGGATCCCAGAATCTTTATCATTTACTCTCCATGAGCTCATCTCCCTTATAGAATGTACACTCAAAACCGGGATTATCGAGAAGTGCGCTCTTCACTCTCAAAAGAATACTACAAGTCCGGATCTAAGTACCATAAGCTTGCCCCTCGTGTAAATTACCACTAATGTAAGCTCACTCAACTTGAAATCCTATAGGGATTTAACGGGATGTAATGAAGGCTTTTTGAATCAAATTCGGGCATGATGAACTATGATAGAACCTCTTTCCTTAAGCACTCCATTTTCACACTTTGGATCATGTTTTTCTTGACTCTTTGAGTCATTTTCTCTTCCTTGGGGAACTTAGAGAGACTCATTTTCTCTCTTCCTTTTATTTGAGGCTCATTTTTCTCTTTCTTTCATCATTCCAAGCCTTTCAACATTGTTTCATTGAGTCCTTTCAACCTTTACTTTTATTTTTAACTTGTTTCTTTATGGATTTTCAACCTTTTATTGGCCTTTCCTTTTTCAACAATTCCTTTCATCACTTTGAATTTCCTTGTCTCTCCCCCAAACTTATGATTTTGACTATTGTTCATCATGAGTGCTCAGGAAAGAATGGGTGCCAAGAGAGGGTCATTATAGAACGGACGAAGGTTTGTAACGTGGTTTTTGAATAAACAGGCTTAGACTCAAAAGGGGTTGACTAAGGATACTATCATGGTAGGCTATGGAATTCTTTAATTTCAAAAGGGAATCAAGGAGAGCCTATAATCACTTCTCAAGTTGAGCTACACTTAAAATTTCTCAAGTTGCAATTCAAAACCTCACCTCTCAAGCCACTGGGTCGTTAAAGAGAATAGAGTCGAGGGCCCACAACAACCTTAGCTTAGATTGAAAACTCACATATGGATACAAACACCACTTGATGACAATTTAGACAACTCAAGATCCTAAGGTTCACAACTAGAGCTAGACTCGTCTACAATTTGTCTCTAACCATGAGGTCAAAGGTAAATATGTTGGTGCCAAGTGAAGCTTACTTGAGTCACATTTATTCATTACTACCAAATAAAGGAAAAATAAAAACAAAACGAAAAATAGACGTAATCCCTGAAGAAGGTCGTCACACCATCCATCATAGGGAAGAGACACCCGATTCACACAATTTCCACCCTTGGAAAGAACCGTGGCATTAAGAAAACCAAAAGCTTATTGATAACGAAAAAAGTAAAGAAGAAGCTATAATTTCAAAAAGAAGCTACTAAAGGAAATAAGAAGCTAACTATAAAGGAAAATTATAAAATAAGTTATAAAGTAAAGTTACGTAAAGTTAAAAATGAATATGTACAATAGGGGATTAATATGAATATACATCAAAGGGCAATGAATATATACATGAAAAAGGAGACTTTATATATATATATATATACATACCAAAGATAAAAAAAACCAAAAGTACGGAAATTAAGTACTAGAAAATGCAAATAAAGAAAAGAAAAGCAGTATTATGAGTTATTACAGACCAATAAAAAAATATATCCAAATGTCGGAATCACCAAATGAGGACACCCCCCAAATAAAGATTAGCATTTCCCTCAATGCTAAATGCAAAAAATAGAGCAGAGGAAGGGGTGGAGATTAAGAGAGAACTCCCAAAGGTTCCTCTGTCTACATCGGGATCGGGTCAGCTGCAGTGGAAGGATCAGTGGCAGTCACTATAGTAGGGTCATGTGGCTGGGAAGATGCCTCTCCCGTTGGCTCCTCTAGCTGGATCTCCATATCATCCGTCCGGGGAATGACTCCTCTCCTCACTAGTGCCGAAGTAGCCTCCTGCTCAGGAACCTGTGTTGTCTGAGCTGCAGGGGAAGTCTCTCCAATAAGTAGATCAAGGGGTATGTCCCCCGCTACTGTGATCTAGGCTACTTCCTTCTTCAGCTCATCCTGATTCTTCTTCATCGCATCCTGACTCTTCTTCAGCTCATCTTGATTCTTCTTTATTTTCTTCACTGTCGTCCCCAAGGAATGGATTTCCTTCCCGTGTGTGTCCAAGGTCTTCAAGATCTTATTTTGGTTTTCAACTAAGCTCCTTAATGTCTCCTCCAATTTTAGAGACAACTGAATCTGTGTTGGGGCTGTCTGGGCTGCAACGACAGTGGAAAGGTCAGTTAGCTTTGAAGAAGCTACCTGCAACCAAATGTTGATACCTGCCAATGTCTGGGTCACCCTCAGAGTATTCTGAGGGTATGTGGAAGATGATGGAACTGAGGCAGGAACAGAGGTAGATGGTCCGAAGGCAGGTTGTGGAATGGTAGCGGAGGACCCCTCAATAGTAGTAGAAGGCTCATAACCTGTAGGAGCGGTGGCATTGCTCTTTGAGTTAGGGTTGTCCGGGCCCTTCAAACTATACTAGGAGAATGGAAATTTTGGATTCACCTTCTGATCAAAGTCCCTTCCCTCAATTCCATGGTTCTGGAAGTACATAGTGAGGAAGTTCAGGAAGAGATATGAGTGCTCATTCTTCTGGATTGTCCTGTTGATCACCCTTGCCATGATATTCCCGACGTTGATCGGGAACCCTATGATAATGGCCCCCACAATAAGAGCATGGGAAAGTCGCATGTCACTTTCATACAAAGTGGGGTCTATCCTGTTACATACAAATGTCACCCAACCCTTTGCCTCAAAACTCAATGTGTTTCTGAGGATAGTAGCTCCTGATGTCAGCCACGCCAGAGTGGTACCAGGAATAGCAATCACGGAGGCCAGCCACGGGCAAGCTAAATCACCTAACTCCACTTTCTCCAAGTAAAGTGTCTAATCTTCATTGTTGAAACCAGCATAATCATTGAATGCATCACCATTGAATAGCACTTTCTTGTTTCGAACTTTGGTCAGGTATGTGCCCTTTTTGATGTGGGCAACATTGGCGTAGAATTCTTTGACCACAAATTCATTGGCCTCAGGAACGTTGCATGTGAAGAATTTCCACCCTATTATCTTGTTGAATTTCCTTTTGACGTTTGGGTTGCGGGGTAGAAGGTCCTTCTCAATAAAATCTCTCTCCAACACGAGTGACCTCTAAGGCCAGCACTCTCTAAATTTGTGATAAGCTTGTTTGGTGACAAACCGGTCCTGCCAAACTGCCGGTTTTCGAGACCTGAGCTACCCCCCTGTTTGTGTATCACCACCCCTGCCATAATCTAGGGTCTCATCATCATCATCACTGTCAAGGTCCACTAGATCAGGTGTGGTAGATGGAACTGCTGCACCGGGGGCCGGAGGAGGTGAAGTATCACTTGATAACCCCAAGCTATCTGAAGAGTCTAATGTTGTGGGATCATTCACAAGATGTCGAGGTTGGGACTGTGTCCTCGCTTGAGCTGGGCCACTATCCCCCTTCAAAATTTCCCGAGAGGGAACATATTCACTTGACTCTGAGGGGTCTGGAGTGGGCCTTCGAAGTGTTGTCTTGCCAATTATCTTTTCGGGGCTAGGAGTGTTGCTGCTTGTTTACCCCTTCCCCATCCCTGAGAGAAACTTCCCTTTCCAGGTTGTTTTTCCGAGCCACCTCTTGATCGAACCATTGTCTGCAAACGTATCAATAAAAGCTAATTAGTATGTGGTATCATATTACCAGTAGATTCACACAGGTATATGTTGTAGGGAATCACATCAGATGCAAATAGGCAAAACAATTGTCGGCGAAAAAAGGATAGCAGCAGTGGAATGCTAACCACTGTCAGCGGAAAAATGGCCGGTGCAGCGAAGAAGTGGGGACAGACTACCACTCTCTGAAGTTAGAGACCGCTGAGCATGGAAATATGAGCGCGGCCGCGGATGTCTAACCGTTGTAGCGGAAAAACTAACGCGACTGCGGAATCATTTTAGCCATTCTCTGAACCTTAATTTCGCTGTCCACTGAAAAGTAACTGCGGCCGTGGAATATGGACCGCTAACATCGAAATTCTGACCGCTGCAGCGGAAAACATGTTTCACAGATCCATTCAAATCAACCTTACACTGACTGAGGATTTTGGTCCACGGAATTCAAACTACGCGAGCATTAAATAAATTTTTATGAACTAGGGTTTATCAATCTTACACAATATGGAAATTATCAAGCAAAAGTTGAACACCCCAGACCCTATTAGGTAACAAAAACTCACTACTCATTCATTATAACTAGTTGGTGAAACATGCTTGTGATTCAGGTCTATAATACCCCATCTACAAAGGAAAAATTAAGAAGAAGCAAACAAAAGAGTAAAAAACTACAAGTAGAATCAAGGAAATGAACATACCAAGAGTGAGATTTGATGTAGGATGAAGACTAGGAGCTTAGATGCACAGTGGGGAATAGTATGAACAGTAAAAATGGGCGGTCAAATGTGGAAGTGAGTAAAAGGGAAAAAGTATGAAGCCCCCATCTTTTTATACTAAACCCTAGGACCCCACACACCTACCGCGGCAGCGGAATTTATCGCTAATCGCGCTTTTTTGCCTTTTGAAGCACTGATGCTGGAACAATTTCGTTGTCACCGGAATTTTGGACGCTGCAGCGGAAATAGGCCGCTGTCAGCGGAACTTCAGACACTGCAGTGGAATGAACTTCAACGCGTGGGAATTTTTTGTTCCATCATTCCGCGTCCGCGGAACTAATCCGCCCTAGCGTAATTGAAACCGCTGAACGCAGAATTTTGAACGCGGCAGCGGTTTTGTGCATCCTTAGCCCATTTTCCAGAATTGTGTCTTGCACTGCATCAAATAAGTCCTACACAAAAATCTCACAAACAAGTTAGTTCAAGAAAATCTAATCTAAGAAGAAGAAACGAAAAGGAAAGAAAAATCACTTGGGTTGCCTCCCAAGAAGCGCCTGATTTAACATCGCGGCACGACGCACATTACCATGATCAATTGAACTTCAACAAAGCCAACACGCGGCTATCCTCAAACTTCCCCTAATAGTGCTTGACACGATGACCATTCACACAAAAGATTTCACCATTTTTGTTCTTTAGATCAAGGTCACCAAAAGGTGTTACCAACACTACCTCAAAGGGACCACTCCATTTTGATTTAAGCTTGCCTGGAAAGAGACGCAACGGGAGTTGAAGAGTAGTACCAAATCATCCACCTTGAAGTCCATTTTCTTGGCATACTTGTCATGCAAATATTTCATTTTCTCCTTATACAATGAAGAGCTTGAATAAGAATGAAACCGAAATTCGTCAAGCTCATTAAGATGTTCAACACAGAGATTTGATGCAGTGTACCAATCAAGATTCAACCTCTTTAAGGCCCATAAAGCCTTTTGCTCCAGCTCAACCGGCAAGTGACATGCTTTACCATACACCAACCGGTACGGGGACATACCGATCGGAGTCTTGAATGCAGTCCTATAAGCCCATAGCGCGTCATCAAGCTTCCTTGACCAATCGGTCTTATTGGCATTCACAGTCTTGGAAAATATGCTCTTGATTTCTCTATTTGAAACTTCTACTTGCCCACTAGCTTGAGGATGGTAAGGAGTGGAGACCTTGTGATTTACCCCATATTTAGCAAGCAACTTATCAAAATCCCTATTACAAAAATGAGACCCCCCGTCACTTATAATTGCCCGAGGTGTCCCAAACCGTGTGAAAATGTTCTTCTTGAAAAAAGCCACTACACTCCGGGCTTCATTGTTGGGTAAATCCACGGCCTCAACCTACTTTGAAACATAATAAACCACCACAAGAATGTAGGTATTGCCACACGAACTAACAAAAGGGCCCATGAAGTCTATGCCCCACACATCAAATATGTCAAATTCAAGAATCGGTTTGAGGGGCATTTCATCTTTCTTTGATATTCCACTCGCTCTCTGACACTCGTCGCATCTTTTCACCAACTCACTAGCATCTCTATACAATGTTGGCCAATAAAACCCACAACTAAGAACTTTAGAAAATGTCCTTGCCCCACCGTGATGACCACCGTAGGGAGATGAATGACAAGAATCAAGAATGTTCATTTGTTGTTCCTCGGGGGAAAACACCGGCGAATCGCTCCATCATTGAAAATTTTAAACAAGTAAGGCTCATCCCAATAGTAATCCAAATTGTCTCGTCTAAGATTCTTCCTTTAGTTAGAAGAGATCTCACACGGGACAATGTCGGCAACAAGAAAATTGGCGATGTACGCAAACTAAGGCATGTCATGCATGGAGACCGAAAGGAGCTGCTCATCCGAAAAAGCATCATTAATCTCAAGACCATATTTTGGTCGGCCCTTCTCCTCTAACCGGGACAGATGGTCGGCAACTTGATTTTTGCTTCCCCTCCTATCAACGATCTCAAGATGAAATTCTTGGAGCAGCAAGAGCCACCTCATAAGTCTAACTTTGGAATCCTTCTTTGTCATCAAATACCGGCGCCACGTGATCGATGTGAACAATCACATTGGCTCCCATGAGATAGGGCCTAAATTTTTCCATTACAAACACAATATCCAACAATTCCTTCTCTGTGATGGTATAGTTAACTTGGGCATCTTTCATGGTTTTTCTTGCATAATAGACGGGATGAAATATTTTGTTCACTCGTTGCCCCAAGAACGCTCCCACTGCCAAGTCACTTGAGTCACACATAAGCTCAAAGGTAGAGCTCTAATTTGGTGCGGTGATGATATAAGTGGTAGTTAACTTATACTTCAACAACTCAAAGTCCTTCATACATTCTTTATTGAATTCAAACTTTGCATCCTTCTCTAATAACTTGCATAGGGGATTTACCACTTTTGAAAAATCTTTAATGAACCTCCGGTAAAATCCTGCATGCCCAAGGAAACTTCGAACTCCTTTAACGAAAATCGGAGGAGGTAACTTGGAGATAACTTCTATCTTGGCTTTGTCCACTTCAATGCCATCTTTTGAGATATTATGACCAAGGACAATCCCCTCTTTGACCATAAAATGGCATTTTTCCCAATTCAACACAAGATTAGTTTCTTCATACCGGGCGAGAACTTTATCAAGATTTTGCAAACAGTCCTCAAATGAGTCCCCAACCACACTGAAATCGTCCATGAAGACTTCAAGGAAGTCCTCCACCATGTCCATAAATATCTCCATCATGCACCGCTGAAATGTAGCGGGTGCATTGCAAAATCCAAATGGTATCCCAGAGAAGAAAAAGGTCCCGTACGGGCAGGTGAAGGTTGTTTTCTCCTGATCTTCTGGGGCTATGAGAATCTGGTTCTAGCCTGAATACCCATCCAAGAAACAATAAAAGGCCAACCCAGCAAGTCTGTCAAGCATCTGGTCCAAAATTGGCAACGAAAAGTTATCCTTTCGAGTCACCTTGTTCAGCTTCCTATAGTCCATACAAACTCTCCAACCAGTCACGGTCCGAGTAGGGACAGCTCATTCTTTTCATTTTTCACCACGGTCATTGTAATGGTAAAAAAGAGCTTCACGCCTGTAATAAATCTTGATGACTCAGTAGTCTACGTGGAGCAATGAAGACATGACAGCTGGATGGGGCTCTATGAATAGGTATGAGGCAAAGAGGCACGGTAAATCACACCCACGAGTTAATTAGCTACGGAAGTCTCAACCTGATTGAGAAGATAAAGAGACACGGTCAAAATGTATCTAGGCGGAACAAAGGGCAGATTCAGAGATCTTCAAATTAGTGATCCACACGTTACACAACATTCATGCAACAGTTACGGTTACTCAATGTAACGTTACATTAATGTCATAATTAGTCATTAATACTCAATCACTGAAAAGGGCACACGTTATATTAGGAAATCCCCTATATAAGGGAGTAAAATATAACTTGTAAGGGACATCCGAACTACTATTGCAATACACTTTACTTTTCGTGCATCTCATTGATTTTTCTTTATTTAATTACTTACAATAATCAGTCTTGCCTTAGTTATCAGAAACCCATGTTCATCCTAAGAATAGCTTTGGTCAAAGGATCTAATTCTTTGGTTAAACGAATTGGTTCCGTTGTCGGGAATCTGATAGTCTTTGTTTGCTTTTCAAGCGATATCCTCTGAACTATGTCGAATTCCAACGACAACACTAGCAGAAGAATGGAACCCCAGTTCCATCACCTTCAGGAACCCCACGTGGTTCAAGGGAACAATCCCCAAAAAGATCCAATAACAACAACGATAATAATGATCAAATGGTAGAACAAGATCAGGTAAAGCAAATGATTGCAGAGTATGTGAGCCAGGCTTTGCAAGAATTTGCGAGGGGATTACCAGCAGCGTCACCTGCACCACTAACACCACTCCCCAATAATACCATCACAGTGGAAAATCCTCAGTCTGGGTTGGCAAACTCAGAAAGGGATGACACTCCTAACGAATCTCTTGAAGCGAGACCAGGTATGACTAATAACTCTTAATTAAAAAATTTACTACAAACCTTGCAGAAACAGGTGAAGAAACAAAATGATCGAATCGAACAAATTCCTGGAGTACCACCTATTCAAAGGCATTGACGTTGATAGATATTCTCAAAAACCTTGGAAACCAAGCGCAACACACGTACCTATTCCCAAGAAGTTTAAAATGCCTGACATTTCTAAGTATGACGGGACAACCGATCCACACGACCATGTGACTGCTTTTACCACCGGAGTGAAGGGCAACAACTTAACAAAACAAGAAATTGAGTCGGTCCTAGTTAAAAAGTTTGGAGAAACACTTACCAAAAGGGCGCTAACCTGGTATTCTCTTCTCCCTGAAAACTTTATTGATTATTTTGCTGAGCTTGCAGATTCTTTCATAAAAGCAAACTCTGGTGCGCAAAAAGTCGAGAAAAGGATGGAGGACATCTTTAAAATAAAACAAGGAGACATGGAACTACTTCGTGAATTTGTAGACAGGTTTCAACGAGAAAGAATGCTACTACCATGATAATTGGGAAGCCATGGCATTTGCAAGCAATTTAAATGACAAAAGTTCTGAAGCCACGAGAAGACTCAAGGAAAGCTTGAGAGAATTCCCATCTACGACATGGAATGATGTCTATAACAGGTACAATACTAAATTTCGAATAGAAGAAGATACCATTGCTCGTTCGAAATATGAAGATCCTATCGGTTCCAGACGTTCCGAATCAGACATGAGGTCAGGTAAAAATAGGTACTATCCTTATAGGGGACCTTCGGGATGAGAAACTCATCCCAGGTTCGAAAACACTCGGTCAGGGTATAGTCCACCAAGCATAGATGCGGGCTCATCCTCATCAAGATCCAGAAAAGATCGGGATGAACGAACTATAGGTAATGCACGAATTGGGGATCACACCTTCAATGTAAGTACCTCCGAACTAATTTCAATATTAAGAAATATGGGTGATAAGGTTCGATGGCCCAAAGAAATTAGGTCAAACCCAAATAAAAGGAAGCCAGATTTCTGGTGTGAATTCCATAATTATCATAGACACAGAACTACAGATTGCAGATTTTGCAAGGTGAGGTAGAACAATTATTGAAACAGGGATATTTAACATAATTGTTTAGTGATAAAGGTAAACAGGCATACATGAAGAACAGGCAAGAGCCCCCGAAGCCTCCATCTCCAAAAAGAACCGCCAACGTGATACATGGAGGAGAGGAAGTAAACGGAATAGTTTGAAAATTAGCCTCGAAGATCACAGTTACACACGGAAAGAGGGTTCGAGAAAATCTCAACATGGATGATATAACCTTTGATGATGCAGATTTTGGCGGACAAATGCTCCCCCACAACGATGCTCTAGTAGTATCCTTACTCATTCATGACACTAACATTAAAAGAGTGTTGATTGATCCAGGTAGTTCAGTCAACATCATCTTGCTAAGAGTCGTGGAAGAAATGCTCTTGGGAAATCAGGTGATCCCACAGGCGCGAGCCATATCAGGGTTTGACAACTCTACATAACCAAAGGAGAGATCAAACTTAGCACTTATGCCGAGGGAGTAATAAAAAATACCAGGTTCCAAGTTATCGATACTGACATGGCTTATAACATAATCATGGGAAGGACATAGATCCACGACATGAAAGAAATACCATCCACCTTGCATCAGGTAATTAAATTCCCCTCTGAATGGGGGATTCAGCAAATTAGAGGCGATCAGCAAACCGCGAGAATATAAATTTCGTGGTACACTACAACAAAAAAGTAGAGGTGGAAGAATCAAAAGATACATAAGGTATTATTGCTGAAACAGATATGGAAGAAGATACTCACGAGAAGGTGAATCAAGTCACCATGGAAGATGTGTGGTCCCACTCAGATATGACAGGTATCCCACCAGAAGTGATGACTCATAAACTAAATGAAGATACATCCTTAGTACATGTTAAGCAGAAGAAAAGAAAGCAAGGACCATTCAAGAACCAAGTAATTGATGAAGAGGTACAGAAACTCTTGAAAATTGGTTCAATACGAGAGGTAACGTACCCTAACTGGCTAGCTAACACTGTGGTAGTACCTAAAAAGAATGGAAAATGGAGAGTATGTGTATATTATATTGACTTAAATAAAACATTCCCCAAAGATTCATTCCCATTACCACATATAGATCAAATGATTGATGCCACCGCAGGTCATGAATTGTTAAGCTTTCTAGATGCGTATTCTGGGTATAATCAGATTAAAATGGATCCCTCAGATGAGGAAAAAACCTCATTTATTACATACAGGGGGGCTTATTGTTATAAAGCCATGCCTTTTGTCTTAAAAAACACTGGAGCCACCTATCAAAGGCTAGTGACAAAGATGTTCCTGGAACATCTGAGAAAAATGATGGAAGTTTACATCGATGACATGTTGGTAAAATCAACACGGGTGGAAGACCATTTCCAGCACCTCTCTATTACCTTTGACATTTTACGCAGGTATAATATGAAGCTGAATCCAGAAAAATGCGCTTTTGGCGTAGAATCAGGTAAATTCTTGGGTTTCCTTGTATCAAATAGGGGAATAGAGGTAAATCCTGCTCAAATTAAATCTATAGAAGAAATACCTGATGTACTTATAAACAAAAAAGAAGTTCAAAGATTAACGGGAAGAATTGCAGCCTTAGGAAGATTTATTTCCAAATCTTCCGAGAAAAGTTTTAAATTCTTTACAGTTCTCAAAAAGCAAAATCGGTTCGAATGGACAAAAGAATGTCAACAGGCTCTCAAAGACCTAAAGGCTTATCTATCAAAACCTCTGTTGCTGTCAAAGCCAAAGGAGGGGGAGAGGTTGTACGTCTACCTAGCCGTCTCGAAAATTGTTGTAAGTGCAGTATTGGTAAGGGAGAATAAAGGTAAACAATCTTCTATTTATTAT
>ML313166.1:0-14110 GCA_005239505.1 Nicotiana paniculata
CTCACTTGGTCGCCTCATAGACTTCTGCACATTGAATGTGATTTCTTCATCATTGAGCCTCATTTTAAGCTCACCAGTCTCACAATCAATGAGAGCTCTGCATGTGGCCAAAAATGGCCTTCCCAAGGTTATGGGAATTTCCTCATCTACTCGGCAGTCTAGGATCACAAAGTCAGCAGGGAATACAAATTTCCCCACTTGCACTAAAACATCATCCAGAATACCCGACGGTCTCTTTACTGTTCTATCAACAAGTTGCAACAGCATGGAAGTAGGCCTGACTCTACCAATCCCCAGTCTTTTATATATGGCCAGTGGCATCAGATTAATGTTGGCTCCCAAGTCACATAGGGCTTTGGAAAAAGCGAAGTTGCCAATGGTACAAGGAATTGTAAAACTCCCTGGGTCAGCCAACTTTTCAGCAATAGGACGTGTCACCACTGCACTACAAGTTTGGGTAAGAGTGACAGTAGCCAGGTCTTGGAAGTCAAATTTTCTGGACATCAAGTCCTTCATCATTTTAGCATAGCCAAGCATTTCCTTCAATGCATCAATCAATGGGATATTTACCTGTATCTGCTTTAGCATGTCCAAGAATTTCTTATACTGCTCATCCTTGTGATATTTTTCGAGCCTTTGAGGGAATGGAGTTGGTGCTCTTTTCTTTTCTGTTATTTGTTGTTTTTCCTTTTTCCACCACCACCTCAACTGTTGGCTCTGGGATTTCCTCAAGTTTTTTCTCAACTTCACCTTGCTTATTAACTTCTCCTTCAGCTGGCTGCACTGTGCCCTTAATCAATGGGATTGAGTCATCACTTTCATTAGATACCTGCACCAATGTGTTTGTCTGTCTACTTTCATGCCTCCTTTCTTGTTCTAGGTCTAGGTATCTGCCATTGCAGAGAGTCACTGCCATTAACTGTTTTGGGCCCTGGTCCCTTGGATTGACCTGAGTATCAGCAGGTAAAGTTCCATGAGGACGATTGTTAACTGCATTTGAAATCTGCCCCAGCTGCATTTTGATATTTTTAATAGCTGAGTCATGGGCATCTACTCTTTCACTGATCTTTGCATTTGACCCAATAACCTGCTGCATCATAGCTTCTAACCTGGAGAACCCATCTTCTTGCGTTCCCCCCTGTTGTTGCTGAGGAGGGTAGTATGATTGTTGCTGATTCTGATGGTTATAACTGTGCGGCCTCTGATATGGTGCTGCATTGCCTTGTGGTCTCATGGCACCCATATTTCCACTATTCTGTTATTGGTGAGGTGGTCTATATGGTTGAACTTGTTGAACCCAGTTCTGCTCCCCTTGTCTCTGACGTTCATAATTTGACACATAATTCATATTTTCTGGATAAGGGGGTGATCACATTCTGCATTCCAGTGGTTACCAAGTGGTTGACTAATGCATGATGTGCATGAGCCCCCATTGGTTGTGTCTACGATGTGTACTTGCTATTTTTGTCCTGATTCCTCCACCTTCTTAGTAAGTATACTCATATGTGTTATCAAGGTGGCCACGTTCTCTGCAATAGTATTAGATGGATCAAATGGCACTGAGTGAACTACAGGAGAAATGGGTGCATTCCTTGTTGTCCATCCTGAATTCTGTGCCATTTTATCAAGTAAGATTTGACTTTCTCTCCATGTTTTGCTCAAGAATGCTCCACCAGCCGAAGCATCAACATTTGCTTTAACAGTATCAGCCAAACCCATATAAAATCAATGCCCCAACATTTGCTCTGGAATACTATGATGTGGACAGATAACCAGCATCCCCTTAAATCGTTCCCATGTTTTTTGCAAGGTTTCAACTGGTTTGTGTCTGAAGCTCAAGATTTCATCGATTTGTTGGCAAGTCTTGTTAGGTGGATGAAACTTGTTCACGAACTGCTTAACTAACTCCTCCCATGTGGTAATGGAATTGATGGGGAGTGAGTTTAGCCAAGTCTGGGCAGCGCCAGTCACTGAGAATGGAAACAACAACAGTTTTATTGCCTCCTGAGTGACGTTTGGCTGCCTCTGTGTTTTGCAAATTGAATGGAAGTTTTTCAAATGCTGCAGGGGGTCTTCGATGTATGACCCTGAGAATAGTCCCTTGTTCTGCAATAAGTGCAGCATATTATTTGTTATCTGGAAGGACTCGGCCTGTATCTGAGGGACCAGTATCGCAGTGGCCAAATTCTCAGCTGTGGGTTGTGCCCAGTCATATTAAGGAGCCTCTGCCCCTATTTGAGAGACTGGGTCTACCACATCATCCTCATTATTGTTCATGTTGTTTGGATCTTCCATGTCAGGTTCAATTTGTTCAATTGGTGGTTGATGTTTGCTTTTCCGGTTGGTCCAGTTTAGGGCCTTGAAAACTTTCTCGGGGTCTGATAAGGCTTCGACTACTTCACCAGTTCAAGATGAGTTTCTAGGCATGCACCTGCAACACGTTAGCAAACGTTAAACTTTCAATGTATAAACAAAAATTTGAAGAAAATTGACTATATTTCAGAATTTTGTATTTCTTCCAACTCAATTGATAACACCGCTAATTCCCCGACAACGGCGCCAAAATTTGATCATGCTCAACTATGTCTTATAAAAGACTAAGCGGGCGCTGCAAATATAATCCGGGGTATTATGCCCAGAGTCGATCCCACGGGGAATTTACGTATCAATCAAGTCTTTAGAATACACAACTTTTACTCAATCAATTCTCTCAAGACTTTTTGAATATAAATTGGTGATGTTTTACTAATTCTACTGACAATAATAATAACTAACAATTACTAACAGTGTGTTGTAATCAATTATGATAAAGGTCTAAGACTATGGTTTCCCCCGTTGGTGAACTTACTTCTCAGATATTTCATATAACTTGATTAATTATCTCTATCAATCATGAACACTCTATCTACCATAAATCTCTCTCAAGTAATTATGATAATTTACTAGACGCATTCTCTCAAGTTACGCTAGCTAGATTGCATTATAGTTCACTTTAGATTACACCCGAAGTATCGTTATGTCTAATCCAACTTCTAAACTCTCGGTTATGACTTTCGTCTATACTCTGGAAGTGGTGTTGTTTAAACAATTACCTAAATATGCACTCTCTCTCGAGTAGATACATACTAAATAGGCACAGCTAATTGATGGCCATTCAATTAACTACAACAAGAACGTAGTTGAACAAATAGAGATGAACAATCAACCAAACTATATTAATATCACCATAAGTTTATCCCCCAACGGGTTTCACCAAAACCCTAGATTAAGAAAATTAGCTACTCATATTCATAAGAATCAATTCTAAAATAACTTGCATAATTGAATTACAGAGTAATGAAATAAGGAGATAAAAATCAATGTTTCTGCTTTGCTGAGTAGTAATCCACAGCCTTTTCTTCACTTTAATGGCTTTTTCCTCTTCAAGTTGTGTTTTTGGGTCTATTTATATGTTTGGGATAAACCCTAAACGTGTAGGAGACTTCTATTCTAACCGGGAAACACTTAAACTCTTCAAAACTCAGATTTAACCGGATCAGGGGCCAGGCGATTGGGCCCTGGCGCATGGATAACGCTAGGCTAGGGCTGGCGTTTGGGCCCTGGCGCATGGATAACGCCAGGCTAGGGCTGGCGTTTGGGCCCTGGCACATGGATAACGCTAGGCTATGCCTGGCCTTAAGGCTCAAACGCCCGGCTATAGCCCGGTGCACTCCTCTTCGCCCCTTGAGCGTATTTTCGACGTATTTGCATCCATTTAGCTCGGCTTCCATCTCCAATTCACCTACACATNCATATAACGTGTTAAACCATGAATTCTAGCCACGTTATGAATTCTAGCCACGCATCAGTACCTGAATATATGAATGAAGAGACCTCTATATTATGTCTTTATGAAAAAAATATTGAAACCGATATAAAATGCTGGTTGTCGACATCTATGATAGCTCTAAGTATAGATGAGGATCTTAAGTCTGTCGAATACAAACACAAAAACTATAAGCATTATATATATATATATATATATATATATATACAAGCATGATAATATAGTTTTGAACATGTAGATCAAACACTTGAAAGTATAAAGTTAATGACGAGTGCAATCACTTTTATCTATCTTATATGTCTAGCATGACATAAAACTTAATATGCATCTAAAGTCTTTTTATATGGCTTATATGACTTAACTTATATGACAATCCCTGAAGGATTTAAATTTCTTAAAGCATATATAATTCTTGGTCTTGAAGTAACACATCCTACGTGCAATTTGTGCACATATGTATCTTGCTATAACTATAAGCATGATAATGTGATAGCGATAATTTTTTTCTCTATGGATATTGAAAAGACTATTCCACGGCATTATATGAAGACATTATATATATACAGGAATGAAGATTTCAAGGTGCAACATATTCATTCAAGTGATAATATGGCTGATTTGTTCAACAAATCTCTACTAATATCAACCTTCAAGAAGCTAGTGTACAAGATCGGGATGCGAAGGCTCAAGGATGTGAATTGATGCTCTCATCAGGGGGAGTTAATATGCGTTGTACTCTTTTTTCTTTACAAGGTTTTGTCCCACTGGGTTTCCTTGCAAGGTTTTTAATGAGGAAACCAAAAGGTGTATTTCTAAACATGTGTACTCTTTTTTCTTTTCTAGAATTTTTTCCCATTGGATTTTATTTTAGTTAAGGTTTTAACGAGGCACATTATCTGTTGAATAGATATTCAAAGGGGAGTGTTATAAATAGTATTTTATTTATGGTGAATGTCTATATTTTAGAGAGATTTTAGAGTTTGTTACTTGGTGGCTAAGTCATTTTTTCCCTATAAATGGAGAGGTTTTATTCCATTGTAATTGATCCCAAATCAATAATTAAGAATTCTTTCTCTCTACTTTTCTCTGCAATTCTCTTCTTCTCTTATTCTTTTATAACACTTTTTATTTTCTTCATTAAGTTTGTGATATTTGCAAATTTGAAATAAAAATTAATAAATAATAACAAAATTCACCTAAAGCCAAGATAGAAAGGCACGCCAAGCAGACAAAGCAGCTGCCCAACATATTTGACAATGTAGTGTGGATGGATTGAGCTAGTTCTTTTATTATATTAAGAAGTCTAATAATAAGTATGATTATAAGAAATGTCTACATTATTCAGAAAATTTTGATTGCAATGTATTCAAAGTATTTTTACATCTTCAGCATGCCACCTTCAGAGGCGGCTCAGCCCTAAAGTCACTAAATCAGTGATTTTAGGCCCCCCAATAGTTAAGGTCCTAATCAATTATATATATATATATATATATATATATATATATATATATATATATATATATNTTTTTTTCCATCATAGGTTGTCAATTTTTATCAACCAAGACTTCCATATTTTCAAAGTTGATACAATGTACTATTTTAAAATATGTAATGTGTCAATTACGGTTGAAGATGGTAGGCAATTATATTTGTAGCTACTTCATATCTTAATTTTGTCTCATGCATTTGAACTTGAATCATTCTTGTTTATAACTTCGGTGTTGTATGATTTTTTTCAATTTTTTTCTTTTTAAATATTTTCAAGCTCAAGCTAACTAGATTGTTAAACGATTTGATTAGAAAATATGTTACCTTGTGGCCTGTTTCCTCCTAAAAGCTTAGCCAAACACCTCATTTCTTTTAAAATATATATTTTTTGGGGGGGGGGGAACTATTTTTGCCCTTGGAAAAGCTTGGTCAAACAAGCTATTAATCGTGAATATTTTTTGAAGCATAATGACATATGAAATTGATGATTTTACCAATTTTTGGAATTAAAAGTGAGATGAAAATTGTACAATTAAAAGATGATACTCTAATTTTTTAAAATGTTTCTATTGCTTATAGAATATTTTTAATATTTTCTCTAACTGTTACAAAAATTGTAAAACTAAAACCAATAACATAAATTAAGATTAACAATGTTCCATGAGAACTACACGTACTTGCCATATTGTTAAGTGAAAAAAATTAATTATCCAAATATAATTAACTTTTTTGCATTTTAGGAAGCTATAAAATAAATATCAAATGAAATATATAAAAACTCTTAGACCCTCTTCTAAGTTTTGGCGTTAAACCACATATTAGATTGAGCCGCAGCTGACCAACTTGTACCAACATCCATTCAATTATTAGATTAAAAGGAGAAACAAGTCATTGCTTAAAGAAGATGAAGGATACAAATCTCCTTCCCCTAAAAAGTTTGATTTGTGCATTTTTTTTTCCTCAACCTCCTTATTTGTTTTCTAGAATTAAACCAAAAAAAATTCTTTTTTAAGGCTTGTTTTTGCATTGGATTCTTCACTTGATTCAATTGATGATTTGTATTTGCAATGACTCTTTTCTTGATTCAGTTGATGGTTTTATTAAATTGGTTATCAATTAATGACGTTATTGTATTAATCATGATAGATGGGAGTCGCGAGACAAATTAAATGTAGGATATTTATAAAAATAATAAATAAAATAATATAAAGTTATTTTACTTATAAATAAAATACTAGGTAAAAATATATTATATAGTATATAATATAGAAGTATTACCTAAATGGAAGGATTTATAATGTCAACAGCATAATAGACTTTTCAGTTAAAAAATTTATAAAATCTGGTCAAAAGTGTCTATAGTGATAATTATAGCAAAGTCAAAATAATTTGTGTAACAAAATAAAAAAAATGACTTTTGGGTAATACACAAGGTTGAATGACTTTTGTGTAGCAAAATAAAAGTAAGTTTTGAGAAATAAACATAAAGTAAATGATCACCCACGAAATTTTCTCGATAAAAATACTATTCATGATATTTTAGTAAAGTTGAGTGACTTTTTTAATTTGTTACAAAAAAATAGTTTAACTGCTTTGGTGCAATAAAGTAATAATTAAGAAACCATTCATGAAATTAACCCAAATAAACATGGTTGAACATTAGATTTAATTTTATTAAATTCGGCAACTTGTTTGAGTTTGAGACTAATTATAGTTGTTGGTGTTTTTGAGTTTGAAAGAATTCCAATCCAGCAGTGAAACTAAACCAAGCTTTATACAAACAAGCTACCACCTAGAAGATAAAAAGGACAGATTTTTGTTATACAAAAGAGAGAAGAAGAGGTTGAACAAGGGCATAATGGTCATTTTAAATATATTATTGCATTGTTTGCTTGTATACTAGGCTCAAAAGTTTAGTTGTGGGTTTTTAATAATAGGAAAAATCAAAACTAACGTCGTCATAAGCTATTAAATTTTTCAGGTGGACCCCACTTTCCCTTAACCTTCACTATCTTCATTAAATGCATTACTTGATTGTTATTATTATTTTTTTCAATAAGTACTTTTAACTAAAAAATTTATCTTTTTGATAATTTTATAATCCAAATGTTCACCTGATTAAAAATACTAAGGTCACATACATTTATATATGACAATTCTATTATCTCCCTTGAGAAATATTATTTTATTTATTAACTATTCCAGGTAAAGAAGATTTCATTAAAAAAGAATTAGTGATAATGTATGTGAATTTACATTCAAATGTTATTATAGCATTATCAATTGATATCATTTTATACAAAGTTAATCATTAAATTGCAATTTCAATTGGATAAAATTCGGAAAAAAAATATTTAAGAATAAAATACAGTTTCAAGTCCCATTTTTTATTATAGAATATTAAAATTTTTTCAAATTGTATAATAAGTATCCCCTCTCTAAAATTAGAATTGAGAATACTTGAAGTAAAAATTAAGACAATTAATTTGTGGAATTTTTTTCTTTTAAAAAGCATTATATATTAGGAAGTATGAGAAGTATCGTCATACATGATTATACTTCTCCCTTTATGATCGAAGTTAGTTGAGTACATACTCTATTCAATAAGAATTGAACATTATATAAATTTCAAAATACATAATTATATAATTAATTATTTTTTAAAAAGTCTCAACAAATACAATTATTGTGATGAAAATTGCATTATACCCTAAAATAGTATCTCAATCATATCAAATGAAACTAGAAAAAACTACAATATTTCTATTTAAGATCAATTTGATTAGTATTTAGAGTGATTGAGACATTAATTTATTTAAATCATTATGTCATTCAACTAGATGAAAATACAAATTTTTTTGTTAACACTATTCTCACACCAGATCAGTTGAATTGCCCAAGTGGATTGTGAGGATGACTGAATGAGGCCGAGAGCCGAGTATGTGAGGATAGTTATGGATCGGGCTGCACGCCACATCAATATATATATATATAATGAGGCCGAGAGCCGAGTATGTGAGGAAATGTATAGATCGAGCTGCACGCCGCAACAATATATATGTAATGAGGCTGAGAGCCGAGTATGAGAGGATAGTTATGGATCGGGCTGCACGCCGCAGCAATAGATATGTTATATATTACATATGGATCGGGTTTCACGCCGCAGCAATATAGATTATATATTATATATGGATTGGACTGCACGCCGCAAAAATATATGTTATATATGGACCGAGCTGCACGCCGCAGCAATATAGCGCTTGGGCTGTAGGAGCCCCTCCAGGAGTCTGTACACCCCCAGTGAGCGCAGTCGACTATCATATAGATCGAGCACCACGCCGCAGCATATGTTATATGGAGTGGGCTGCACGCCGCAGCAATATAGCGCTTGGGCTGTAGGAGCCCCTCCAGGAGTCTGTACACCCCCAGTGAGCGCAGTCGACTATCATATAGATCGAGCACCACGCCGCAGCATATGTTATATGGAGTGGGCTGCACGCCGCAGCAATGTACATTATATATGGATCGGGCTGCGCGCCGCAGCTATATATATATATATATATATATATATATATATATATATATATATATACGTATTGGATTGGGCTGCACGCCGCAATAGTTTTTATATGGTACCTGATGAGTGAGAGTGTCGAGTGTGAGCATTGACTTATAAGAGTAGAGTCATGAGTGACTAAGAGGCTTGCCCGAGAGGCTTTATTTGTGAGCGACACTGCGCCCGAGTGGCGGATATTTTTATGAAACTATTGTTTTCACTATTCTTTACACTGAGCCTCTTTGATAAATGTTGACTAATGTTTCATACAAGTTTAAAAAGGGCAAACTGGAGTTTTGAAAAATCTTTGGTAAAATGTGGACTCTTGACTTGATCTATTACCTTTACTGGTACTTATTTTAATGAAACTATAAAGTTTAAGTGCTCGTCATTGCACTCATGTTTTTAGATACTTTGGTTACTTACTGAGTTGGCGTACTCACGTTACTCCTTGCATCTTGTGTGCAAATTTAGGTACCGGGGCAGAGCGATAGTTGAGCTACCCCATTTGGAGCATTGTTCGAAGATTGTGAGGTAGCTGCTGGGCGTCTGCAGCACTACTCTTTCTCCTTCCTATTCTATCATTTGTACATTACTTCCCAGACTTGTTGTAGTAGAGGATTTGTATTAGACTGTATCATCTCTTAGATGCTCATGGCGGTTGACTCCGGATGTTGTGACTGTGCTTAGATGTTCTAATAATATTTTTATTGTTTTTGAAATGCTTAAGAAACAGAATTATTATGGAAATTCGGATATTTGATGTATTAAATTGAAAATCATTTCATTATTTTTAGTAAATTGGCTAGCCTAGTATCGCGATAGGCGCCATCACGGCCAATTGTGATTTGGAGTCGTGACAAGCTGGTATCAGAGCGCTAGGTTACATAGGACTCAACGGTCATGGATAGGTTTAGTAGAATCCTGCGGATCGGTACGGAGACGTCTGTACTTATCTTCGAGAGGCTGCAGAACCCTTAGGAAAGTCTCACATTCTTGAATTCTTGTCGTGCGAATCAATTTTATTCAGCCAAGGGCGTAACACTTGAATTCCTTCCATGTATTTGAACGCGCCCGAGAGCGCTTGGTATCAGCTGTGCATTGACGGCTTGTGACTTCCATGGATGAGATATGATTTTATCATGTTGATAATGGGCCAGTCTAGAGGACTTGAGGCTGGATTCTGTCTGTGGCTTGAGTGCTGAGATTTTGTTATGTGAGCACATGTATTTAGGGACTTATATGTCCGTTGATGTCCTTATTGACGGGACTTTGTGGCTGGATGCCTATGTGGTGAGTGTGATTTGATGGTTAGATGTGTTCAGACTGTGATTTGTGACAAAATGATTGGCTGGGAATGTGGCAAGAACTATTGAGTGTTTGATTTCTGTCTCGATTTGGTATATGGCTTCGAGTTGTGAGTGTATTGGAAGACCTCTCATGTTGTTTAGTTATGGAGCAAAGCGGATCTTTCTGTTGAGTTATGAGTTCCTGGTGATATCTTTTTGGCTAAGCATTGCCCCAATCGAGTTCGTATATTTTATTAATGGTGTATTCCAGCCGTATTAGCACTCCTTTGTTATTGTATTCATTGATGGCATCCTGGCGTATACGCGTAGTTAGGGGTAGCATATTCCTATGTTTCATCATATTTTGCCCATTTTCTGGATATGCCCCGTGAGTCTTCAGTTACATTTGTTCATGTGTCGACTCCAGTGGGCGATACTATTGTTGTGGACCGTGTGTATCGGTCGTATTAGGGGCCTGGAGACCCGAGTAGACCTACTGTTACTCAGCATGGTTGATTTTGATGTGATATTGGGCATGGATTGGTTATCTCCATGTCATGCTGTTCTTGATTGTCACGTTAAGATCGTGACCTTAGCTATGCCAGGATGTCCGAGGGTTGAGTGGAGAGGTTCTTCTGAGTATGTGCCTAGCAGGGTGATTTCCTACCTGAAGGCTCAGCGTATGGTTGAGAAGGGGTGTTTATCGTACCTGGATTTTGTGAGGGTTGTCAGTGGGGAGACTCCTTCTATTGATTCGGTTCCTATGGTCCGTGACTTTCCAGACGTGTTTCCTACAGACCTGCCAGGCATGCCACCTGACATTTGGTATTGACTTGGTGCCAAGCACTCAGCCTATTTCTATTCCACCTTATCGTATGGCACCAGCGGAGCTAAAGTAATTAAAGGATCAGCTTCAGGAACTCCTAGATAAGGGGTTCGTTCGGCCTAGTGTGTCACGATTTTGTTTGTGAAGAAGAAGGATGGTTCTATGCGCATGTGTATTGATTATCGGCAGTTGAACAGGGTTACAATGAAGAATCAGTATCCCTTGCCTCGTATAGATGACTTGTTTGATCAGTTCCAGGGTATCAGGGTATTTTCCAAGATTGAATTGCGTTCCGGCTATCATCAGTTGAAGATTCAGGAGCCAGACCTTCTGAAGACTGCTTTCAGGACTAGTTATGGTCATTATGAGTTTCTGGTTATGCCATTCGGGCTGACCAATGCCCCAGCAGCATTTATGCACTTGATGCACCGTGTATTACGGCCTTATCTGGATTATTTCATCATCGTGTTTATTGACGATATCTTGGTGTATTCCCAATATCGGGAGGATTATGAGCAGCATTTGAGAGTTGTGCTTCAGACCTTGAGGGGGAAGAGATTGTATGCAAAAAAATTTCGAAGTGTTAGTTCTGCCATCAGCTTCAGGTTCTTATACCGCATATTGTGATGCCTCGAGGGTAGGCGTTGTTCGTGTTTAGATGCAGAAGGGTGTAGTGATTGCGTGATGGTTATGATCTTCGAAAGTGTAGAGAGAGATATCAGTTTGAGGCTAAGCCGGCAGGGGTATCTCCTGCGGGTTGTCCTGGGGTGTATGATCCTTATGTTGTTTGGTAGTAATTTCTCTTCTACCAATAAATGATATATGTTGTAATTGATTTTAGATCGCTTGTGGAAGTTATCATGACTATTACAATGGTGAATGCGAGATTTGCAGATGACTTGAGCTGTTAGATGGGTTGTGTTATTGTGGGCATTTTGAGTTATTGTTTGTCTTGATCGTTGGCTTTGAGCCAAGTGGGGGAGTCTGTTAATGATAAATTGATTGCACGATTATGTGCTGTATCGGTTTTAGTTCGAGGTATATTGGTGAATCAATTATCATATGCAGAGGTGGAGTTTGGGAATGACTCGAGTAATGGAAATTCTTCGATACAGGTTGTAATGTACTCTATTGGGTAAATAGGTTCTATTGAATGATTGAATATTAGGTTTGTGCTATGTATTCGAGCGGTGGAATTGAGATCAGATATAGTAATTTGTGCGCTTCATGGACTTCGAGACTGAGAGTTCTCATAAACAGGTTATTTTGTGGTAGTAAACTGTGAAGATGCGAGCATAGCTAGTCGGATATTAGTATGTACCATGATTAAGTCATTGTGAACTTTTTGGTAAGTTATCTATCTGTTGTGGGTGACCATAGTTGATTCAGGGTTATTGGTAGGCCCGTATGAGTGTGTGTTCTGCACCGGATTGGAATTGCTGACTCCGAATTTCTATTGTTGAGGAATGTACCATTTGATTGTGATTGAGTTTATTCATGTTCTGGAGTGATCTATGAGTTACCATTCGGTGTTTCGGGGAGTGGTTATTATTGGTTATATGCACACATGGTGCGATTCTAATCAGACTTTATATCTAGATTTGAGTAAGGTAAGTATTGAGTATTGCGGGATTGAGACGTATTGGTTATGCACTTTCTGATTCGTATGGCATGGTATCGTCCGTTTTCCCCGTGGTTATGGCAGCGCACTTTGAGTACTGGATGTCGAATTTCGAATGGTTATTGATTTTGAGCTAGTGGCTTGTAGTATTTCATGAAGACCAACATTTGGATGAGATCGCGCAGTGTAGTCGAATGTTAGTTTCCACGTGTTTCTTTCATCATCGGCAGTATATGGAAGTGTTAGAGTGAGGCTTTTCTGGATAAGAGGTTATGAACCGGTATTGAGTTGTTCTGAGCAGTTATTATGGTTAAGAGTTATCGCTATGAGTGTTTGATTCATGCGGTGTATTAGGTGATTTCATCTGGGGTGCATATATGGCTTGATCCAGCATGTTCAGACCTGTTCAGTTTATAGTTGTGGAATTCTGATCCTGTATATTACTTTAGAAGTGGAAATTTGGTTCTAAGGTTTATCGGTCAGGTTGGATTTCAAAATTTCAACTGTCTTGTGCTATTGGACCTATATGGGATAGGGTGACGTAGGATCACCCCCGAGTATGTGCATGGTAGGCTATGCGGTAGTTTGATGGTGTTGGAGAACAACTCTTGGCACGTTCGAGGACGAACGTATGTTTAAGTGGGGGAGGATGTAACGACCCGACCGGTCTTTCCGAGAGTAAGTCCCGTTTCCCCCATTTCTACTTCATATATGTGGTTTAGCTTCATTACGTTGTGTTAGTTTGGTTGGCTCGGGTTCGGAGCGATTTTTGGAGAGAAATGAGACACTTAGTCTCTTATCTTGGTTCAATAGTGAAAAAGTCAACCGGAAGTTGACTTATTCGTAAACGACCTCGGAATGTAGATTTTATGATTCGGATAGCTTGGTTAGTTGATTTGGGACTTAGGAGTGTGTTCGGAATGTGGTGTTGATGTCCGGTGTAGAATTAGGCTTGAATTGGCGAAAGTTAGTTTTTGGCGATTTCCGATCGGCAGTGGGAATTAGGCTATCGGGGTTGGAATGGAATTCCGGAAGTTGGAGAAGGTTTGTAGTGTCATTTTGGTTATGTGTGCAAAATTTTAGGTCAATCAGACGTGTTTTGGATGGTTTCGGCATCATTGGCAGAATTTAGAAGTTTCAAAGTTCATAGGCTTGAATTTGATGTGATTTTTGGTGTTTTGCCTTGTTTTTGGTGTTTCGAAGGCTCGATTAAGTTTGAATAATGTTATGGGATATGTTGGTAGGTTTGGTTGAGGTTCCGGGGGCTTCGGCTGTGTTTCGGGTAGTTATCGGTGTGTGTTTGGCCTTAAAAGGACTGTTGTTGCTGCTGTATTTTTCTTGGTCTGGTTTCTTTATATGCGATCGCAATGGTGAGGCTGCGATATCATAGGCTTCTTGGTGAGGCAGAATAAATTTGTTATATGTGATCGCAATTAGTGGTCCGTGTGAACAACTATTTTTTGACCACACCGAAATTCTATACTATTTTGCTATAAATATTAAG
>ML313167.1:0-58552 GCA_005239505.1 Nicotiana paniculata
AAGGTAAAAAAAAATTCGGTGGGTGGGGGTGGGTTGGGGTAGATGGGTAATAGGGTGGATGGTGACGGAAAAACTTAAATTTGAAAAAACAAATTTGGAAAGAGGGGGTGGGGTGGGTTGTTGAGGGTGGGGAAGGTTGAAAAGGAGTTTTGAAAATTATTTTCCTTTATCTTGATAAGGAAAATATTTTCCTCCAATTTGAGGAAAATGAGTTCATAAAGAAAGCATTTAAGCCAACCAAACATGAAAAAATAGGAAAATATTTTTCGAAAAATATTTTCCTTCATATCAAACACACCCTTAGTCTCTTAATTAGAAAGCTAAGTTAGAAAAATCAACCGAAAGTTGACTTATGAGTAAACGAATTCAGATTTGGATTTCTATGATTCGGTTAGCTTTGTTGGGTGATTTTAGACTTAGGAGTGTGTCCGGAATATAATTTGGAGGTCCGAGGTAGAATTAGGCTTGAATTGGCGAAAGCTAAAAATTTGGCGATTTTGGTCGGTAGTGGAAAATTATGTATCGGGGTCGGAATGGAATTCCGGAAGTTGGAATAGGTTCGTAGAGTCATTTGTATGTGTGTACAAAATTTGAGGTAATTCGGACGTGTTTTGATAGGTTTTGACATCATTGGCGAATTTTGGAAGTTTAGAAATTCTTAGGCTTGAATCTGAGGTTGATTCAGTGTTTTGGTGTTGTTTTGGATGTTCCTAAGGTTTGACTAAGTTCGAGTAGTGATATATGACTTGTTGAAATTATTGGTCGAGGTCCCGAGGGGCTCAGGTGAGTTTCGGATAGGTTTGAGCTGCGTTGTGCTCGTTTTTCTTATGTTTCGACGTCGTTTCTTCAAGCATAAATGGTACCGCATTAAGCAAATGAGCTCTGATTTCTGTTTTGATTGAAGCATTAGATCCGTATCGTAATTACGGAGTCATATCCAAAAGAATCGTCGAATTTGGACATCGTATGAGGAATTTATGATCATTTTACTAAAAATTGGGTTGCCAGATTTTTCAGATTAATTACGAAATTGCCACTGAATTCGTATTTAAAAATCTGCACTAGTTGCAAATATTAAAACCTACATATCTCCTTCATTATAAGGTAAAATTGAGTGATCCAAAAACCTAACTTGACTAAAATTTCACAAGGAATCCATTGGAGGCATAAAAAGTGAGTTTTGAGATCATTTGGCATGAGAAACAAGGTAGAATAGCTGGCAGAAAAATATATAAAATAAGAGTTTGTTCTTTCGGTCATATTTTGAGTTGGGGAGCTCGGATTTGAGCGATTTTGGAGGCAATTTACCATATGAATTGGGGTAAGTGTTCTCTACTCGTTTTTGGTTATATTTCATGAATACATCTTCATTTTTGGTATTGATTGATGATTTCAAAGAGAAATTGAGGGAGTAGGGTTTGAGTTTTGGAGAGTTTGAAGTGAGGATTTGAGGGACCAAACGAAGTCCGATTTTGAAGAATTTTATATGGTTAGACTCAGGATAGGACGAGGTTTATTTTTCTTCCAATTTTGACTAGTTTTGAGACTTGGGCCCGAGGGCCGGGTTTTGGCCGATTTGGGATTTTTGGCATATTTATGTAGTTTTTATTGTGGAATTCGATTCTTTAGACTATGTTGATAGTAGTATTCTGATTTTGGATAGATTCAGAGCTTTTGGAGACCGAGTTCAGAGACGAGGGAATCCCAGAGTAGGATTTTACGTTGTTAAGGTAAGTAACAGTTTTAACTCTGGCTTTGAGGGTATTAACCCGGAGATTTGATATCATGTGATTTTGTGGAGGTGATACCCACTCTAGGTGACGGGCGTGTGGGTGTACACCGCGAGATATTGAGACTTTGTCCGTCCCGTGAGGTGGTGAGGCCTAATAGCTATTATCTGTGGTTATGTGTTTACTTGTTGTTGAACTTGTTTGCCTTCATGTTAGAGATCATGCTTAGGTTTTATTCACGCTCACATTATTTTTACTCGGTCATATAAATTATTGTACATGTTTATCTCAGTCTCTATTATTTTGCTGATATGCTGTGATACTTGATGTGAGTTGTGTCCCCTTATTTGTTAATGCTGGTGAGGCTAGAGAGGTTCATGACTAAGTGAGGCCGAGAGCCTGTTGTAAGATATCTGATATGATATGATACCATAGCGCATGAGTTGTCCGCGTAGCACGTGAGTTGACCGTGCAGATCCAGGTATTGATACCATAGCGCATGAGTTGTCCGCGTAGCTTGTGAGCTGACTGTGCGGATCCAGGTATTGATATTATGGCACGTGAATTGTCCGTGCAGCAAGTGAATTGTCCGTGCATAGCGCTTGGGTTTTGGGAGCCCCTCCGGAATCTATACACACCCCAAGTGAGCGCAGGTACCTATTGAGTGTTGAGTGTATTGAGTGCGGAGTACGAGTGCTGAGTGATAGAGAGACACTGATGTGAGGCTGCATTTACTTTTGCTGTTGCTGCATTTACCTGTTAATTTCTTTGTGGCATTTGTTGGTTTTATGAAATTTACCTGTTTATTCATATTTATTGTAAATTGTGAAAATAAATAATTGGACTGTTTTGCTTAGCTCGTCACTACTACTCAGTTCCTTAGTTATTTCTATTACTACTGAGTCAGTTGTACTCATACTACACCCTGCACTTTATGTGCAGATCCAAGTAAGTTAGAGCACGACAACCGTTGAGTTCAGGCCGGCTATCTTTGGAGACTACAAGGTAGTTACCAGCGTCCGCAGGACCTTGTTACTCCTTTTATCATCTATTTCTTCTTTTGGACAGTTAAATAGTTTATATATCTTAGTTCAATAGATTTTGACGCTCGTGAGTTAGTGACACCCTGATGTTTGGGGCTCGTTTTCGTATTCTTATATTAATCATATTTAGAGTTGATTTAGTTTATGAAAATTTAAAGGTTGGAAATATTTTCTTAATTTCATATAATTGATTTAGTAGTATTATTTTGGGAAATAGGCTTGCCTTGTACCACGATAGGTGCAATCACGACCATGGTTAAATTTTGGGTCGTGACAAGTTGGTATCAGAGCCTAGGTTACATAGGTCTCACGAGTCATGAGAGAGTTTAGTAGAGTCTTGCGGATCGATACAGAGACGTCTGTACTTATCTTCGAGAGGCTGCAGAACCTTTAGGAAAATTTCACATTCTTGAATTCTTATCGTGCGGTATTGATTCAGCTTGAAGTGTAACTCTTTGAATTCGTTCCATGCATTTGCATGCGCACATGAGCGCTCGGTATCAATTTGAAGGTAATTCAGAAGGAACTTGGATATATAAGACATCTTGGTAGTAGGTTGGATCGGTATGGTAATGGGTATGATTAGTTCTTTGGGTGTGTATGGGGTAATGAGTTCTACAAGTGTTTTTTGGCAATGTCCTTGGATTTTTGGTGGCCTGCGTATCTTGGTTGAGTTGGAAGGATTCAGTCACGATGGATTGTTTTTGTGCCATTGGGGTTCAGAGAGAGTTTTAATGGTTTCTACCACGGTTAGAGACATGTATTTTTACTGGCGTGAGGAGCATGTGATTTCATCTTGGGTTCTGGCTATGACTGAAGACAACTTGTTCAGACTTATACAGTGTGTGGGTTGCAGGATTCAGATCTTATAAGAATAAGATGAGTGAAAATTTGATTCCAAGGCTGGTGGGTTTGGTTGAATTGAGAAATTTTACTTATGTTGTGTTATCGGACCTATATTGGATAGGGGTGGCATGGGATCACCCCCGGGTATGTGCAAGGTAAGGTTATGCGGTGGTTTGATGGCTTCGAGAACAACTCTTGGCACGTTCCAGGACGAACGTTTGTTTAAAAGGGGGAGGATGTAACGACCCAGTCGTTCGTTCTGAGAGTTATAGCCCCATTTCCCCCATCTATGCTTATTTCTATGTTGTTCAACTGTGTTGAGTTGTATCGAGTTGGCAGGTTTGGATCCGGACTAGTTTTGAAGTGAAATGAAACACTTAGTCTCTTAATTAGAAAGCTAAGTTAGAAAAGTCAATCGGAAGTTGACTTATGAGTAAACGAATTCAGATTTATATTTTTATAATTCGGTTAGCTTCGTTGGGTTATTTTAGACTAAGAAGTGTGTCCGGAATATAATTTAGAGGTCCGTGGTAGAATTAGGCTTGAATTGGCGAAAGTTAGAAATTTGGTGATTTTGGCGGGTAGTGGAAAATTAGGTATCAGGGTCGTAATGGAATTCCGGAAGTTGGAATAGGTTTTTAGATTCATTTGTAATATATGTGCAAAATTTGAGGTCATTCGTACGTGGTTTGATAGGTTCCGGCATCGTTGACGAATTTTGGAAGTTTAGAAGTTCTTAGGCTTGAAACCGAGGTTGATTCGGTGTTTTAGTATTGTTTTGGGTGTTCCGAAGGTTCGACTAAGTTCGGGTAGTGATATATGACTTGTGGGAATTATTGGTTGAGGTCCCGAGGGGCTCGGGTGAGTTTCAGATAGATTTGGGCTGCGTTGTGCTCGTTTTTCTTATGTTTCGACGTCGTTTCTTCAAGCATAAATGGTACCACATTAAGCAAATGAACTCTGATTTCTGTTTTGATTGAAGCATTAGATCCGTATGGAGCTATAGCATAAAAATCATCGAATTTGGACATCGTATGAGGAATTTATGATCATTTTACTAAAAATTGGTTTGCCAGATTTTTCAGATTAATTATGAAATTGCCACTGAATTCATATTTAAAAATCTGCACTATTTGCAAATATTAAAACCTACATATCTCCTTTGTTATAAGGTCAAATTGAGTGATTCAAAAGCCTAACTTGACCAAAATTTCACAAGGAATCTATTAGAGGCATAAAAATGAGTTTAGGGATCGTTTGGCATATGAAGCGAGGCAGAATAGCTAGCGTAAAATATATAAAACAAGAGTTTGTTCTTTGAGTCATATTTTGAGTTGGGGAGCTCAGATTTGGGCGATTTGGAGGCGATTTTCACCATATGAATTGAGTAAGTGTTCTCTACTCGGTTTTGGTTATATTTCACGAATCCATCTTCGTTTTGGTATTTGATTGATAATTTCAAAACGAAATTGAAAGAGTTAGGGTTTGAGTATTGGAGAGTTTTAAGTGAAGATTTGAGGGACCAAACGGAGACCGATTTTGACACAGGTTGCAAGAATTTCGTTGATAAAAACCAAACAAGAGACATTAGTAACTCATCTTTCCAACGAGATTACAACAATCTAAACCATAAAGCCTATGACTAACTACAATCCATTCAAACTATTGCTAATAACATCAATGGCAGCACAAAGTGATTGCAGCTTAAAACTAGCTTGTTTCAACCCTGCCGGTTCAGCTGGTGCCTGCGAAAAATTATCATCACAAGTGTCTGGATCATCCAAAGCCGCAGAGGCACGGGCATTCAGACTACCGTAGTCTTTAGCCTTCAAAAACCCCGGGCACTCGGCTAAATTATCACTAGCATCCGCATAGTTCTCTTTGCACGAGTTGTATCGCGATTTCAACGTTGGATCAGTTGCTCCTTTAAGAAGGGAATCGATAAGATTGATCGTAGATTTAGTGGTGGATTGAGCTAAATCTATTGCGATAAAGCCAAGTGCTTCAAGATTTGCAGCAGTTTTAGTACGAGGATCGGACCTCAAAGCTTGTTCACATATTGTTGGACGTGTAACCTTTCGGCAGACATCGCTAACTAAATCTGCCTTTACTATAGTGAATAAGGAGGAAATTGTTAGAAGAAGAGCAATGGCTAAGAAGTTGTTGAAGGAAAAAGCCATTGTTGTAGTAATGCATATCAAGCAATGGGATATCGGTATTTATAAGTCTAAATAATTGATATATAAGGATGGTCATTAATTAAGAAGCACTATTGTAGGAATATTAATTATTTTTTTCCTAATAATTTTTCTGGCCTTCTAGATTTTTCTGTTTTCTTTTTATAGTGTGTTTCATTATGTAATGTAAAGTCAAGAAAAAGTTAATATATAAATTGTAGTGCATAATTCAACATATTCTGATATTTAAGGATCTCTATATAAGGCAAAGCAATTAATAAATATAAATGCATATGAGATTTATGGAATAGTTTGTGTAAAATCTCAAAAAATATGAATGTTTATGATGGTAGAAATTAATGGTATATATGGTTTACTTGTTAAGATTTTTTATGAATACACAATCGTACAAGAAGTCTAGGAATAAATTTCTGTTTTCTCTTCTCTTTTTAATGTAAAAATTGTGCGGGCACCCTATTTGGTCGCCCCCATTTAACTTATATCCGCTTTTTAAAAATCTTTTAACTTGTACCCACTTTTTAAATAACTTCAGCTCCTCCTTCCCTCGCTGAGCTGAAGTTCACCAGTTAAGTTGAAGTTCGCCCGTTATAAAGACAAAACTTCAGTAGACGGGGCTGAAGTTCTCCAATTACAAAGACAAAGTTTCCCAGTTACAAACTTCAGCTCTAGTTCCCAAGTTATAAAGATAACAACTTCAGCATATGCTGAAGTTCCCCATTTACAAAAAGGCAGAACTTCAGCCCGTATGCTGAAGTTCTTGTCTTTATAACTGGGGAACTTCAGCATGAAGTTCTCCATTTACAAAGACAAAAAATTCAGCTCTAGAGCTGAAGTTCCCCAGTGTACTAGAATGCTGAAGTTTTGCGTGATTGCCTTTGCTACTTCAGCCCCGCATGCTGAAGTTATGCGCAAAAGCGGGTACAGATGCAATTTTTTTTACAAAGCGGGTATAAGTTAAAATGTAGCACAAAAAGTGGGTACGGATGCAAAAGACCCCTTTTAATAGAGGTGTCAATATGGGCGGGGCCGGGCTAGCTCAGCCCAGCCCACACGGGCTTTAACAATTAATGGACTGGGCTGGGTTAGCCCACCATTTTGATGGGCCTTATAATGGTCAGTCCACCCCAGCTCTATGTGGGTTGCGGGCCCCCACGGTCCGGTTTTATATTATTTTCTTTAAGTTCTAAACTAAAGAAAGATAAATATTTAAAAGTTAAAAAAATCTTATTGAAAAAATTTCACAAAACTTAATAAGTAACTTTTTATATTGTTCTAATTTATCACAATAAACACTAAAAAAGTAAAAAAACAAGACTATTTCATTCATTAAAAGTCAAAACTCAAAACAATCTACTCAAGAGAACGTCCATGACGCGTATGAGATATCCAACACATCATCTTCATCAAACACATTTGAATCCGCTTGTAAGAAGGTTGTCTTAACATCTTCACTTTCATCTACATCTACAATTCGTATGCAATTTTAATTAGTTAAATATTAAGAATAATCCAATTTTTAAAACTAATTAACGTTTTAAGACTTTGATCGTTTAATATGATGAGCTTAATAAACTTTAAGCTTGTGATACTCTTCTTGTTATTTTTTATGTCATATACTTTTTATATTTATATATTTTAAATACATATTTTTATTAGGCCCACGGGCCGGCCCAACCTAGCCTCAATCAAGCCACACGGGCCACATGCTTACTTTGGCTGGGCTTAAAAGCCTCGTTTTAAATGGGCTTCATAAATTATAGCCAAGCCCTGTTAAATCACGGGCTGAACTGGATTGGCCCAACGGGTTAAGCCCATATTGACGGCTCTACTTTTTAAGAAACAAGCCCCTAAAGAAAGTCAGAAACAACAAAACTTGAAATGCGCATCATTTTGGTAATTTTAGTTTTTTTTTCTTTAGATTAGTTTAAGATAAACAAATACCTGCTGTTTTTTTTTTTTTTTTTTTTTTTTTTTTTTTTTTTTTTTTTTTTTTTTTTTTTGCTGATTTCATCGGAAACAAAGAAGACGCTAGCGCTTGAATAATAACATATCAAAGGGGCCTGAAAAAACATAATAGACTACTACTCTTGGGTTGCTTCACTTTTTCAAGCTCTGCCTCTTCTTTTAAATACTAATAAAAAGAAAATAAAGCTAACAAGCAAGAAAACGATTTGATATGGCTCCAAATAGTCTGATCTTTAAATCACGCCTAAGGGTTCATATTCTCTATCCATGTCTAGATGATGATGTAAAGAAGGGTCAGTAACACCGACTTGATGAGAGATACTTGGGAAATAACTTTAAAATAAATTTAGTTTTGTCAAAATGCAATAATATTACAAGTACATTTAGTTTACAACAGGTAAGCACACATAAAAATATCTTTCTATATTTTTATAAAAGCAACAAAATTCCAACACTTATATGTTGATAAACTTCTTTACCATTTAAGAATATATCCATATTGGACAAATTTGTTATCTAATGACTTTTTTTAACATGTAAAACTTTGAAATCTAACATTTATTAATTAATAGGGAATCATACGAGAATGTACCAAAAAAAGACACTATTTACAAAAACTAGCCATTTTAGTCATTTTATAAAAAATAGTCAAAAAAATTATATACAACATTCAAAAGACATAGGCAACAATTTTTTTTTCAATGGGTATTATTGCAATTCGTTGAAAACACATAGATAAGACAATATACAAATTTTGGCGAAGTTTAAAGATGAGTTAGACTACTATGGAGTCAAAATTCATTACCAATGATATGCAATATTAAAAAATTAGACAAAAAAGGATCTTTTTCAATGGGTGTGGTTGGAATTTGTTGAAAACCTATAGATGAGGTAATATACACAATTTTGAGCAAGATTAGAGGTGATTTGGACTAGTTTGGTATCAAAATTCGTACTTAAAATCAAAGTTAAAAAAATTCTTCTGCAACACATGTATCATGCATGTATCTTACACACAAGTATACATGGATATACATGTGATATATATGTGATACATAAATAATACACAGTGTAATATATACTATATCATATTTTTCCATGTTCATCTTTTACTTTGAATTTTCAATTCAAACCGCCTCAAAACTCTACCAAATCATCCCAAAATCAAGATTCAAACTTCTTAAGATGTACCCAATCTATTCTAACAATACTCACTCAAAATAAATTTCAATTTCGAAAACCCAAAATTTTAAATTCAAGCTTAAGCAAGCTTCAATAGTTATCCATGGAGTTTTCAGTTTAATCTTTCCTCCCAATCCAACAAACTAATGTTTAATATCATAATGTGTTTGATTCTCCGAATTTCAACTTAAATAAATTAAAATATTGCAATATTGCTTAAGTCCATTGTCTCAAAAAGTTTGAACTACCTTTGTGTTTTAGCAAAATAGAGTTGTGTTACAAAATGACATAGCTATTTTTGGTACATATTTTGTTTTGGGATAACTTTGATTAAAATAATTTATGAAGTGACAATTTGGATAATTTTACCTAATTTTAATATCACATCCAAAAATTACATGATCAACACCAATACTCTTCCTGCCCCCAACTCCAAGCGAACCAATCTCACATGATAAGAGTCAATTATACATGTTTAAATAGTACTTTAATAAGGAAATTTTCAAATCGAGGAATGGAAAAAGGGAAATAGCAATACACTAGGTTAAGTGGTTCAAGTATTAAAACTAGGATGACTTTATACATTGTTTGGTTAAAAGAAGGGGAAATAATAATCTCCATATAGAAGCTAGTTATACAATGTTTGGTTTCTTTTTTCTCTTTTTCACATAAAATGTAGCATTGCTAATAGCCTAATACAATGTTTGGTTCATGTTTTTCTTTTCCGCATAACTACTACATGTATAAGTTATTTATTAGTTATGAGGGAATCTATGTATTATTTATGCAGGGTAGAAGGTGGAATAACTTATACATGTATTAGTAATATTTGTATTAAAACACAAAATGACAAGAATACCCTTTATTCAAACTTGCATTTTTTTGCTTAAAAATATATATTTAAACTATAATAATAATTTTAATAAAGTAAGCTAATAATAAATAGCATTCACATTACATTTATATTACTAATCCTTATATAACTATCGCATAACTAATCTATGCATAACTAATCTCAACATAATTCAACCTTGCATAACTTATCACTGTATAACTAATACATACATAACTAATCCATGCATTACTTATTTCTGCATAACTAATACCTGCATAATTAATACATGTATAATTAATACTTGCATAACTCTAACCGGCAACCAAACGACCTCTAAGTGTTTGAAGTTCATATACAAGACATATATCATGCATTTATTTATTTATCTAGCGCAGATAATTTTTTACCTTCTTCCAATATTACCATACAGAATACAACAATAACAACAACATACTCATTGTAATATCATAAGCAGTATTTTAAAAGGCGTTTTCGGGGCGAGCCCTGCGGCAACGCGCACCAAAAATGCCCCGAGGCGATGTGTGGGGTGAAAATCTCAAGAGGCGTATGCCCCGGATGTTTAAGGCGCGTTTTTGTAGTGAGGCGTAAGCCCTAGAGACTTTTACAAATTAAAGCAAACTTTGTTGAATAAGTCCTTCATATAATACCCAAATTTTCAAAGTCAGCTTGTAATTACTCAAAAATTTTAAAAAGGAACTGAAATGTATCAAATTTAAAAGTCAAGACCTTTTTATTGATTAAAGCCCTAATTTATAGCCTATCCCAATTCTTTATCTTGTTCCCTAGTCTGCTAATATCTCCCAAAATAACGGATATTTTTTTTTACAAATACAAAGAGAACTCCATTCTCATTCATAGCAGCAAGTTCAAATTTCAAATTGCAGGTTAGTCATCCTATTTGTTTCTCCATGTAGAAAATTTTATTCTTTTCGACTCAAGTTACTTGTGCTTGTAAGTAGCGTATAATAAATTATTTTGACTAGTTTTTCGTGGGGATGGAGAGCGCGCGCACACACTCACACTCACACACACACACACACACACACACACACATATATATATATATCACATATTTATAATTTTCTTTAATTTTTATGCAATTTTACCTATTTATAAATATTTACTGTAATTATATTATTTTATAAAATATTAAAAGTTAAATACCCATGGGGCTTATGTCTCGCTGAGACATATATGAAATGCCTCGCGTTACGCCCATGACTTTTAAAACACTGATCATAAGTGGGAAAGGGGAAAATAGAGTATACACACACCTTACCTCGTACCTAGACGTAATTGTATAGGGTAAAATTGATTTACATTAAATGATGGGATGACAACATGATATGTCACGACCCAATTTCCCACCGTCGGGACCGTGATGGCGCCTAACACTATACTTGCTAGGCAATCCAACATTAGAGGGTTACGACATTAAAACAATTAAAAACATATGAGAAATGTTACTACCATCCAATATATGATACCAAAAGTAATAAATGGAATAGTAAAATGATACTGCGAAACTAATACTAATGTCTAGCTACCCAGTGTTTGGAGTCACAATTCACGAACTACTAAGAATTTACTACAAGTATTTGGCTGAAGGAAAATGTATAACTGTTTATGAACTAAATAAAACAACAACTGAATAATAAGAAAGAGACTCCAGGAATCTACGGACGTCAGCAGATCTACCTGATGCCTCTGTGCGGAAGTGTAAGCTCTAACTCGAACTCAGCTCGGACCTAAACCTGGATCAACACAAGAAGTGCAGAGTGCAGTATCGGTACAACCGACCCCATGTACTGGTAAGTGTTGAGCCTAACCTCGGCGAAGTAGTGACGACGCTAGGACATGACACCACATAAAAACCTGGACATATATAATCATGCTAGTAGAAATAACAACAAATAAAGAATTAAAATAGCAAATAATGGGAATGGGACATGCAATGGGGAATTCAACATAAGGATTGAGAAAATGAAAAGACAGAAATAAACAATGATCAACAAACAACTTAAGCAATTAAAATAGAAAGGAAACTTGCACGACATCACCCTTCGTGCTTTTACTCTCAGCCTCACCAAATAATAATTATAATGCACGACATCATCCTTCGTGCTTTTACTCTCATCCTCACCAGATTATAAATAAGAATGCACGACATCACCCTTCGTACTTTTACTCTCACCTCACAATATAAATAAATTTTGCACGGCATCACCCTTCGTGCTTTACACTCTTCTTCATAATTTAAATAAATTATGCACGACATCATCCTTCTTGCTTTACAGTCTTCCTCACTATTTAATTAAATTATGCACAGCATCAACCTTCATGCTTTATACTCTTCCTCACCAGCCACAGAATTATTAACAACATATAAAGTGAAATTTCACAAGAAATCAGTATTTCATCATAGTTTCTATCACCATTTACCATTTCAATCTCAACTCAATATTCACAATATTATCCATCTTGGTGGAACCGGATACAAATATTCCAATATTTCACTAACAACAATAATCATAGATAATAGGCTGGAAGACAACGAGAATAACAAGAATTAACTTTCACTCGCATGTTATGACTCGACCACAACGTATAGGTACTCATCACTTCACCAATATGTCGTATTCAACAACAAAACAAGTAGAAAATAGTCACTCAATACCTATTCCCTCAAGCTAAGGTTAGACACAACACTTACCTCGACTTCGCAGGCCACTCACTGCTCAAGTAGAACTTTGCCTTTAGAATTCACCTCCAACCCACCCATATCTAATCATAATTAGTTCAATATCATTACTTATTGCTAAAGGAATTAAATTTAATGCATAATCATGATTTTTCTAAGTTTTTCCAAAAAAGTTAAAAATCGACCCCGGGCCCGCTTGGTCCAAACTCGAGGTTCGGACCAAAATCCGTTTACTTGTTCACCCCTAAGCCCGGATATGCAATTGGTTTTGGAATACGACCTCAATTCGAGGTCTAAATCTCAAAATTTTGAAATTCCGAGGTTCTATCTAAAAATCCCTAATTCTACCATGAAAGAAAAAGCCTTGAGAAAATCGCCCAAAGGTCTTCCACTCTTCATTCTGAAAATAAAAAGAAATATGGCTGGAGTTCGAAATAGTATAAACTCACTGCCCGACCCTTGCACCTTCGGTGCTTGGGTCGCACCTGCACACATGCGGGAGGCTTCCGCTTCTGCAGATAAGGGAATGGGCCACTGGGGCCGCACCTGCGGAAAATGTTCCGGTTCTGCTGTACGACCCAAAATCCATAATAGGTCGTAAAGGCGCCGAACACCATTGTTAGGCAAGCCAATACTAATAGTAAAATAAATCCTCATTTTAGTATTTCTAAAATCATCAATTTCTTTCAAATGTAACTAGAAATAAATAAACTTTAGGAACAATGTTAACGTTTTCCAATTTCAATACCCAATATCCCATAATCATCCCAGAACCCGGTGTCACAAGTGCATGATCAATTTTTAGGAAACCAATGAAATACAATAGCCATCCAGAATACAAATAGGACAGCAGGGAAAATACAATGCAATACTCTGAGGGAGACTCTGCTGGCTGCGGGTCGTCTCGTGAGGTGCAACTCACCTAAGTCTCCATATCAACCATGCCGCTGCGCCAAGCTAGGCCATTATATATACATGTGCCTGTGCAGAAAAATGCACAGCAAGTGTAGTATGAGTACAAAAAAATAACATGTACCCAGTAAGTATCCTGCCTAACCTCGAAGAGGTATTGACGAGAGGTCGACTTTGACACTTACTAGAGGCCCAATTGATATAATTAAATGTGACACTAAGCATGGATGCCATAATCAAATAACAAATAACAACAGGAAGGGACAACTCCTTTCATAATTATAATTTCAGTTTCCGTCATTTCAGTTGACAACTTATATCTCAAGGCAATTAACAGTTCAAATCACAGAAAGTGCCCAACAAATATCATGCGCAAGAAATGCTGAGGTCGTACGACCCGATCCAACAAAATAATAAAATGTGCACTGCTGAAGGGTCGAACGACGCGAACCATAGAATCACATGTGCGCCGTGGTCAAATATAAATAAAGGGGTTGCCCTGCTCGCGAATCATACATGCTATGCAGGTACTCGTAGATACACACATTCAAACAGTTAATCAAGACTTCATCATGAAAATAATTATGCAGGAAATTTACAAATTTCTCTTTTAACGGTTAAGAAAATGATGTTTAATTTGTTTGAAATTCATTTGCCAAGTTTGATATGATTTAAACATTTTAAATTGACAATAAAGTTACAAGTACGACAAGTAAGCATGCTTTTGGATCCTAGACTACCCGGACTTAAGCATTTTAGTTGCTACGCATGGACTCTCGTCTCCTCGTGCGTACATAGGACCCCCACAAACAGTAGCCCACAATTAATTATTTCACCTATGGGGACAATTCCCTCTTACAAGGTTATAAAGGAGACTTACCTCGCTCCGCATTTCCATAACCGGCTTCCAAGCCCTTCCGGTGACTCAAATCGATGCACAACGCTCCAAAGCTAGCCAATAATTATGAAAACCACTAATATATGCTCAAATACCCATTATAATACAATTTATAACGATTCCTAACCCCGATCAAAAAGTTGATAAAAATCACCCTCGGGCCCACATGCCTGGATTCCGTAACTTTTCGAAGATAATGATCACCCATAACTTTACGAACCCAAATATATAGTTTACTCTCAATTTCATGCCCAAAATTGTGGTAAAAATCCAAGAACATCAAATTCTTAGGTTTTCCTCAAAATCCCAAATTTCTACAAATTTCCGTACTAAATATATATAAACCCTGTATTTAACTTAAAACTAGTGGAAACCACTTACCTCATGCTTGGTGATGAAAATAACACTCCAAAGTTGCTCCAAAATCGCCTCCTATGGAGGAAATGGGGTTGAAATGACCCTAGTCCCAGTCCTTTAAAAGACACTACCCAGCGATTTTTCGTACCTGCGGTCATTTGACCGCTTCTGCGGTTCCGCAGGTGCGGCCTCCACTACCGCTTCTGCGGTTTCTCACCAGGCTCTCATTCCACTTCTGCGGATCCACACACTCAGGTGTGGTCCCGCTTCTACGAATCTTGACCGCATCTTCCGCACCTGCGAGTCTATTCCCGCTCCTGCGGAGCTCTCACTTGCGGCCCTCTCCCCGCAGGTGCGATCACACCAGATGCTCAGCTGTTTCAGCCCTTCCTCGAATTCCATTTTCGATTTGTTAACCACCCGGAATCCACTCGAGCCCCCGTCCAATTACACCAACCTGCTCCAAAACATAATGCGGACCTGCTCGAGGCCTCAAATCACATCAAACAACGCCGAAACCATGCATCACACTCAAATTCAAGCTTTATGAACTTTAGAACTTCCAACTTCAACATTCGATGTTGAAACCTATCAATTCACGTCCGATTGACCCCAAATTTTGCACACAAGGCACATTTGACATTACATACCTACTCCAACTTCCAAAATCGGAATCTGACCCCGATATCAAAAAGTCCAGTTCCGGTCAAACTTCTAAAAAACCTTCAAATTTCTAACTTTAGCCAAATGACTCGAAAATGACCTACAGACCTCTGAATTCACTTTCGATCGCGTTCCCAATACCATAATCACCATACAGAGCTATTCCAAGACTCGAAATCCCAAACATACATTGATAACATTGAAAATGCACCTCAACCCAAATTTATGAATTCTTCCAAAATGCCAACTTCCACAATGGACGCCGAAATGCTCCCGGGTCATCCAAAACCCGATCCGAACATACAACAAAGTCCGAAATCATCATACGAACCTGCTGGAACCTTCAAAGCTCGATTCGGAGGTCGTTTACTCAAAAATCCAACCTTAGTCAATTCTTCTAACTTAAAGCTTCCGAAACGAGAATTCTCTTTCCAAATCAACTCCAAAACTCCCGGAATCAATTCTAACCATGCGTACAAGTCATAATACCTGAGGTAAAGCTGCTCATGGCCTCAAACTATCGAACGATGCGCTAGAGCTCAAAATGACCGGTCGGGTCGTTACATCTGCGGTCCCGCTTCTGCGGAGGAAGTTCACATCTACGAAAAAAAGGAAGGCTGGCCTGGGTCGCATCTACGGGCTGTCGCTCGAACCTGCGGCCAAAGACTCGTAGGTGCGGGCACACCAGAACTGGTGCACTGGCAACCTTGGTTGAGTTTTAACTCAACTCGCGCATCGCTTGAATGGCACCCGAGCCCTCGGGGCTCCAAACTAAACATGCACACAAGTCTAAAAACATCCTACGGACTTACTCGTGTGACCAAATCGCTAAAATAACACCTAAAACTACGGATTTAGCATTAAAACTCATGAATTTCTCAAGAACACTTCAAAATTACTATCTTCTCAACCGGACGTCCGAATCACGTCAAATCAACTCCGATTTCCACCAAATTTCACAGATATGACTTAAATATTATAATAAACCGGTATCAGGCTCCGTAATCAAAATATGGGCCCAATACCAATGAGTTCAAATATCAATCAATTTCTTTAATTCCTTTAAATTTAAGTCTAACAATTTTCATCAAAAATTCATTTCTCGAGCTAAGGACTTCGGAATTCAATTTTGGGATACGCCCAAGTCCCATATTTTACTATGGACCTCCCGGGGCCGTCAGAACATGAGTCCGGTCCGTTTACTCAAAACATTGACCAAAGTCAACTAAAAAGAATTTTAGCTCTCAAAAATTATTAGTTCATATATTTTCATATAAAAGCTTTTCAGATTCACGCCTGGACTGCGCATGCAAATCGAGATGAATAAAAATAATGTTTTAAGACTAACGAGTCCGGAACAGAGTCTTAAATCATAAGATGACCCTTTGGGTCATCACAATCTCCATCTCTAAAACAAACGTTCGTCCTCGAACGGACATAGAAAAGTACCGGACTGTGCATGCAAATCGAGATGAATAAAAATAATATTTTAAGGCTAACGAGTCCGTAATGGAGTCTTAAATCATAAGATGTCCTTTTGGGTCATCACAATCTCCATCTCTAAAACAAACGTTCGTCCTCGAACGGACATAGAAAAGTACCTGAATTGGCGAACAAGTGGGGATATCTAATCCGCATGTCCGACTTAGATTCCCAAGTAGCTGCCTCAACAGGCTGACCTCTCCACTGCACTCGAAATGAAGGGCAACCCTTTGACCTCAACTGACGAACTTGCCGGTCTAGAATGGCTACTGGCTTCTCCTCATAAGTCAAATCCTTGTCCAACTGGACAGAGCTGAAATCCAACACGTGGGACGGGTCACCATGATATTTCCGAAGCATGGACATATGGAATACTGGATGAAATGAGGATAGCCCTGGAGGCAATGCAAGTCTATAAGCTACCTCCCCCACTCTCTAGACAATCTCAAATGACCCGATATACCTAGGGCTCAACTTGCCCTTATTCCCAACTCTTATAACACCCTTCATGGGAGATACCCAAAGTAATACCCTCTCTCCGACCATGAATACTACATCACACACTTTACGGTCGGCATAACTCTTTTGCCTGGACTGAGCTGTACGAAGTCGATCCTGTATAATCTTGACCTTGTCCAAGACCTCCTGAACTAAGTCTGTACCTAATAACCGAGCCTCTTCCGGCTCAAACCATCCAACTAGCGATCTGCACCGTCTACCATATAATTCCTTGTAAGGAGCCATATGAATGCTCGATTGGTAGCTGTTGTTGTAGGAAAAATCCGCTAACAGCAAGAACTGATCCCACGATCCTCCGAAATCTATAACACAAGCGCGTAACATATCCTCCAAGATCTAAATAGTACGCTCGTACTATCCGTCCATCTGAGGATGGAATGCTGTGCTCAACTCAACTCGCGTACCCAACTCACGCTGAAATGCCCTCCAAAAGCGTGAGGTAATTTGCGTACCTTGATTAGAAATGATAGACACGGGCACACCATGAAGTCAAACAATCTCCTGAATATATATCTTTGCCAACCGCTTCGAGGTATAAGTACTTTCCACTGAAATGAAATATGCTAATTTAGTCAGCCTATCCACAATAACCCAAACGGCGTCGAACTTCCTCTGAGTCCAACAACAAAGTCCATAGTGATACGCTCCCACTTCCACTCAGGAATCTCTATCTGCTGAAGCAAACCACCGGGTCTGTGGTGCTCATACTTCACTTGTTGACAATTCAAGCATCGAGCCATATAATCAACAATATATTTCTTCATCCTTCGCCACCAATAATGGTGCCGCACGTCCTGGTACATCTTGGCAGCACTCGGGTGAATAGAATACTTAGAACTGTGAGCCTCCTCAAGGATCAACTCACGAAGCCCATCAATATTAGGAACATGTATTGGTAAGAAATAGACTTCACACGTGTAATATTTCTGATGACAAGGCAATCTACGTGGATCAATGGAAACATGACAGCTATTCAGAAGTTTAGAAAGAAGTATGGGACAAAGAGGAACGAAATAGCATACACACGAGACAATTAGATGCGGGAGTTCCAGTCTAATTGAGGAGTTGAAGAGACATGGTCAAAATGAACCAAGGCAGAATAAAGTGCAGATTCAAAGATCTTCAATCAATGAGCTAAACATTAGATAATCTTCACGCAACAGTTACGATTACCAATTGTAACGTTACATTAATAATATTATTAGTCATTAATGCTCAATCATTAAGAAGAGTAAACGTTATATTAATAAATTCCCTATAAAAGGGAGTAAAATCTCACTTGTATAGACACGTTCGAACCACTACTGAAATATACTTACTTTTATGTGATCTTATTGCTTTCTTATTTACAAGTATAATTCTTATTATTCGGTTATCAAAATCCCGAGTACTTCTTAAAATAACATTGACTAAGAATCTAATTCTTTGGTTAAACAAATTGGTTCTGTTACCGAAAATCTGATAATCTTTGTTTTTTCTCAAATAACCTTTATCGAATCATGTCGAATACCAACGACAACAACCAAAAAACAACTGGAACTCCAGTTCCATCGTCTCAGGGATCCCCACGAGGTACAAGGGACAATTCCCCAGAAAGATCTACAACTCACAACAATGATCAAATTGGAAACGAGCAAACAAGAGAACAAGACCCTGTGAAGCAGATGGTTGGTGAATATATGAGTGAAGCTCTTCAAGATTTCATGAGGGGGCTACCAACTGTGTCACTTATGCCTCCTCCAAACAACACCATGACTGTAGAAAATCCACAATCTGGACTAGAAAATTTAGGAAGTAGAGGCACTCTAAATGAATCACTTGAAGGAAGACCAAGTATGTCTAATAATTTAGATTTACAATCTTTAATACTAACCTTGCAGAAATAGGTGAAGGAAAATGATCGCATCGAGCAAATTCCTGGAGTACCACCTGTCATCAAGGGTATTGATATTGATAAATACTCTCAACAACCCCGAAAGCCAAGTGCAGCACCTTTGCCTATTCCCAAGAAATTCAAAATGCCTGAGATACCAAAGTACGATGGGACAACTGATCCACGTGATCATGTCACTGCTTTCACCACAGGAGTAAAAGGCAACAACCTGACTAAGGAAGAAATTGAATCCGTGTTGGTTAAAAAGTTTGGAGAGACACTCACCAAAGGAGCATTAATATGGTATTCTCTCTTGCCCGAAAATTCTGTTAATTCTTTTGCTGAGCTTGAAGATTTGTTTATAAAAGCACATTCAGGTGTGCAAAAAGTGAAAAAGAGAATGGAGGACATATTAAAAATAAAAAAAGGAGATACGGAGTTGCTTCATGAATTCCTAGACAGGTTTCAACGTGAAAGGATGCTTCTACCAAGAGTACCTGACAATTGGGCAGCTATGGCTTGTGCAAGTAATTTGAACGAGAAAAGATCTGAAGCCATGAGGAGACTTAAAGAAAGCTTGGGAGAGTTCCCAGCTACGACATGGAACGATGTTTATAACAGGTACAACACCAAATTACGAATTGAAGAAGATACTATTGCCCAATCAAAAGCAGAAGACATGATGAGTTCTAGACGCTCCGAATCAGAAAGGAGAACTGGCAAAAATAGGTACGATCCGTACATGGGATCTTCGGGACGAGAGGCTCGTTCCAAATATGAAAACCCACGGTCTGATCACAGATCGTCAAATAGAGATTCGAGCTCATCATCATCAAGATCCAAAAAGGATCAAGATGAGCGAAATAGAGGTAATAAAAGAATTGGAGATTACAATTTCAATGTAAGTACTTCCGAGTTAATTACAGTATTAAGAAATATGGGTGATAAAGTTCGATGGCCCAAAGAAATGAAATCGAATCCAAACAGAAGGAACCTAGACTTCTGGTGTGAATTTCACAATGATCATGGGCACAAAACATCAGACTGCAGGTTATTGCAAGATGAGGTAGAACACTTATTAAAATAAGGTTATCTAACAGAATTGTTTAGTGAAAAAGGTAAACAGGCATATATGAAGAATAGGAAGGAGCCCTCAAAACCACCATCTCCGAAGAGAACTATAAATGTGATAAATGGAGGAGAGGAGGTAAATGGCGTAACTTATACTTCAGCAAGAAGGATTACCAAGTTCACAGTGACCCACGGGAAAAAGACTCGTGAGACTTTGGAGGCTGACATTATCTCATTCGACGACTCAGATGCTGATGGATTACTGCTTCCACATAACGACGTACTGGTAATATCTCTACTTATACATGACACTAACGTGAAAATAATATTGATTGATCCAGGTAGGTCGGTCGATATCATTTACTGAGGGTTGTGGAAGAGATGTTAATGGGGTACCGTGTAATTCCAAAAGCACATTCCTTGTCCGGATTCGACAACTCTACTGTCATAACATAAAGAGAAATTGAGCTTAATACGTATGCAGAAGGCGTCGTCAAGGAAATGAAATTTCAAGTTATAGATACAAATATGGCTTGTAATGTAATCATGGGGAGACCATGGATCCATGACATGGATGCAGTAACATCGACTCTGCATCAGGTAATCAAATTCCCTTCCAACAAGGGAATCCAACAGATTCAAGGTGATCAGCAGACTTCAAGAAACATCAACTCAGTGATGCATTCCAATAAAAAAGAAATAACAGAAGAATCAAAAGATGAGGGAGCAACTTGAACAGACACGGAAGAAAACGATAAAGACACGGTGAATCAAATCACCATGGATGTCACATCAAGACATACAGACATGGATTCCAGACCTGATGTTATTCAAGAACCAGAAGAGAATTAAAATATCAAGACAACTATTAAGGAGCTCTAAGCTGTTCCACTGTTCGAGCTTAAGCCTGAGCAAAAAATCCACATAGGAGAAAGGCTAAGCCCGACCAAAATATGTAAGTTAATTGAATATCTAAAAGTTAACGCATATTGTTTTGCTTGGTCTCATTCAGATATGACAGGTATACCCCCAGAAGTAATGACTCATAAACTAAATGAAGACCCATCCTTCGTACCTGTCAAGCAAAAGAAAAGAAATCAGGGATCGTTCAAGATCAAGTGATTGATGAAGTGGTACAGAAACTCTTAAGAATCGGTTCAATACGTGAGGTAAAATATTCTAATTGGTTAGCTAATACTGTAGTGGTACCTAAGAATAATGGTAAATGGAGAATATGCATAGATTATACAGATTTGAATAAATCATGCCCAAAAGACTCATTTCCATTACTGCACATAGATCAAATGATTGATGCCACTGCAGGTCATGGATTATTAAGCTTTCTAGATGCATATTCTGGTTACAATCAGATAAAAATGGACCCCTCAGACGAGGAAAAAACCTCCTTTATTACAAACAGGGGGACTTATTGTTACAAAGTCATGCCTTTTGGCTTGAAAAATGCTGGAGCCATGTATCAAAGGCTAGTGACCAAGGTGTTCCAGGAAAATCTGGGGAAAATAATGGAGGTGTCCATTGTGACATGTTGGTAAAGTCAACGTAGGCAGAAGATCATTTCCAACATCTCTAAACTACTTTCGAGATCCTTCGCAGGTATAACATGAAATTAAATCCAGAAAAATGCGCCTTTGGCATCGAATCAGGTAAATTTTTGAGTTTTCTCGTATCAAATAAAGGCATTGAAGTAAATCCTGCTCAAATTAAAGCTATTGAAGAAATACCTGATATACTCACGAGCAAAAAATAAGTTCAAAGATTAATAGGTAGGATTGCAGCTTTAGGAAGATTCATCTCCAGATCTTCAGAGAAGAGTTTCAAATTCTTCTCAGTACTAAAGAAGCAGAATCAGTTTGAAGGGACTGAAGAATGTCAACAAGCTCTTAAAGACTTGAAGGCTTATCTATCAAATCTCCCACTGGTGTCTAAACCAAAGGAAGGGGAAAGGTTATACATTTATCTTGCTGTTGCATAAATAGCCGTAAGTACAGTCCTGGTAAGGGGGGACAAAGATTTTAACACTAGCATAATTCTTGAAGTAGAAAAAGAATTACAAATCTTTACTGGAGCTAATCCAGGAATATGGACTCTATTCACTGACGACTCTTCTAATATTAAAGGAGACGGGTTGGGAATTATTTTGATACCACCTTCGGGTGAAAAGATAAGGCAAACTATTAAATGTTATTCCATCACTAACACTGAAGTAGAGTACGAAGCTATCATTGCAGGACTCGAATTAGCACGAGAACTCTCAATTGAGCAGATCGTGATCAAAAGTGACTCTCAACTAGTGGTGAACCAGATGTAGGGGACTTATACTGCTAGAGAGACTCGAATGCAACAGTATCTGGAAAAAGCACGAGACCTGGTGAGGCAATTCCAGTCATGGAAGATTATGCAAGTACCTAGAGAGGAAAATGCAGAAGCGGATGCGTTAGCTAATCTTGCAGCAGTTACCGAAGTAACGAATAAAGACAATGCTATTGTGATACACTTGTTGTAACGAGCCGACCGTTCATTTTGTGTTCTAGGACTCCGTGCCCCTAAATAAAACTTTCTATAGTTGCTTCTACTAATTTATGTCTTGCAGAGATGGGTGGTTTGAGGTTTGGAGGAGTTTGGAGTGGTATAGGGACACTTAGCTCCCTAAGGTTGGCCTTAAAGGCCAAGTTTGACTTCAGTCAACACTTTTGGTAAACTACCTAAATCGAGATTCGAAGGTCCCGGTAGGTTCGTATGATGATTTCAGAATTGGGACGTGTGTTTGGAACGGTTTTTGGTTTACCCGAAGGCGTTTCAGCGCCTAATAGTGAATTAATGTTTTCTTAAGTTCAAACTTGAAGTTTGGAGCGTGTTTATGTGTTATCGAGATCCAAACGGAATTTTGAGACCGGGAATAGTTTTGTTATGTCATTTATGACTTGCTTGCAAAATTTGGTGTCATTCCGAGTAGTATAGGTAGGTTCGGCGTATTGAAAGCGAATTCAAGAACTTAAAGTTCTTAAATTTGATCCAATAGGTTTTGGGGTATGATTTTTAGATTTAGCGTAGTTTCGGACGTTCTGAAGGCTCGAGCGAGTCCGTACTATGATTTAGGACTTGTTGGTATTTTGGACGGGGTCTCGGGTGGGCCCAGATTCTATTCAGGCATCGAGCAAGGAAAAAACCAGCCTTAAATGACTGCTGGTGCACCAGATCTGGTGCGACCGCACCTGCGGAGGTCAAGTCGCAGGTGCGAGACTGCTCTTGCGGTCCCAGCCTCGCAGGTGCAACTCCTAAGGGAGCTGCCCATTTTTGCAGATGCGGACCCCTTTCCGCAGAAGAGGAGCCGCAGGTGCGGACTCCGCTCCGCAGGTGCGAAGCCAGGACCCCTTCCCCTTCTCCGCAGATGCGAGAATTTTCTCGCAGATGTGAGACCGCATGCGCGTTCCTCGAGTCGCAAGTGCGAAAAGCCTGTAGGCAGTGAGCTCATTTTAAACCGGGACTTAACCATTTTTGAACACTTTTCTTCATCTTTGGGCGATTTTGAGAGCATGCAAGGAGGGTATTCGACCTGGCTACTGTAAGGTAATTAATTCCTACAATAAATTTAGCTTAATACTTGAATTCTTAGGTAAATTAACACATTAAATTAGTGGAAATCATGAGGTAGAGTAAAACCTAGGTTTTTGACAAAAATGGGAAATTACCAAGAAATGTGTTAAGGAATCATACAAAAACTATATAATATTGATCCTTAGGCTATGGGTAAGTACTTCCTCTAAAAATTTTCGGAATCCGAGCATGTGGGCTCGGGGGGACTTTTGAGCATGAATTGACTTGTTAATGTGATATTTGGCTAGCTTCGAGTTCTTGGGCGACGAATTTGGAGTTTCAGGCGCATTCTTGACCCGAAAAGTAGGTTTGACACGAGGTAAGTCTCCTTTTTAACCTCATAAGAGGGAATCATCCCTATAGGTGAATATAAATAATTGCAAGTCTTTATTTGTGGGGGTTACGTACGCACGAAGTGACGAGAGTCCGTGCATAGCTACTATTATGTTATGTCGGGGAGTTTAGGATTTCACAAGCATGCTTTATATGCCGTAACAATAATCTTAAATGTTAATTTAGGTTGCCTAATATCCTTGAATTATTAAGTGGGCATATAGGAGGTTACATTTTGAAACTTATAATATTGAAACCTTCTCTGTAAATATATTCTTTACTGAATTTCTTGATTTCCTGTTAATTATGTGTATATATACGGGAACCCGCATCGCATGTATGATTCGCGAGCGGGGTAGCCCTACTATTATGTCAACCGCGTCGCATGTTCGATTCACGAGTGGTGTAATAGATGCATCTATGGTTCGAGTCATTCGACCCTTCGGCAATGCACATTTATTTTCGCGTTGTGTCAGCCGTACGTTCACGGCATGTTATGTGTTTGTTAGATGTTGGGTGTTCTGTGAGTATGTATCTGTCAAATACCATGAGAAATGAAAACTAGGTAATTTGTATGCTAGAAAACTTGACACGTACAGGTAATTGTAAAGGATATTTGATGTTCCTATCTTCATTATTATTCATGATTTGCCATTCCTTCTTAGCTTTACATTTAAAACATATTATTCTGACCCTAGTAAGTTTCACGTCGACCTCTCCTCACTACTTCTTCGAGATTAGGTGGGATACTTACTGGGTACATATTGTTTGTATACTCATGCTACACTCTGTACTTAATTGTACAGGTTCTAAGGCGGGTGCAACTGGGTATCAGCCCAGAGTTTGTCCTTGATACATATACCTGGTCTAGACTCCACGGTGAGCTGCTTCTCTTGGCGACTTCCAGCAGCACTTTGGAGCTATTCTTTTTCCATTTCTGTCTATACTTACTCAGACAATAGGACATGCTTCTTATTATTTTGATATTATTCTATTAGATGCCTGTAGACTTGTGACACAAGTTCCTGGCACACACGCTAGTAGACTTACTTTTTGGAATGTAAATCGTAAAGTATGACTTCATTATTATTTACTTTGTATAAATTGTCTAAGTTATCTGTTTCTACTTAATGTCTCAAAACTAAGTTAAGCAAGTGCTGAAAAATGTTTTTGGTAAACTACATGAAACTCACTATTGGAAAATGGTTGGCTTGCCTGACTGCGGTGTTGGGCGCCATTGCGACCTGGGTTAGGATTTGGGTCATGACACTTATTTCATTCAGCAATTGACCAGGACAAGAATGAGGTAACATTTAATAATCTAACCTAGGGCTGGAGAAATGAAATAGTAATTTTTTTGCAGAATGGTACCGTGCCTGAAGATAAGAAAGAAGCTCAAGAACTTCGCCGAAAAGCTGCACGGTACTGCCTAGTTCGTGACACTCTGTATCGCAAAATGTTTGGAGGTCCCCTAGAAAGGTACCTAGGACCAAACCAAACTGAGTACATGATGAAAGAAGTACATGAAGGACAACCACGCAGGTGTAAGGTCCTTAGTTAAAACCCTAATCAAAGTAGGGTACTGTTGGCCTAAGATAGAAGAAGACGCTGAAGATTTCGAAGCTAAATGTGATAAATGTCAGCGATATGCTAACAATATGCATCGGCTCGCAAAATTAATACACCTGATTGTATCACCTTGACTATTTATGAAATGGGGAATGGATATAGTAGGACCTCTACCCCCAACTAGAGGAAAGGTACGATTTTTACTTGTATTAATAGATTATTTCTCAAAATGGGTGGAGGCAGATGATTTTAAACAGGTGCGAGAAAAAGAAGTGAAAAGATTCATATGGTGAAACATCATATGCCGTTTTGGTGTACCAAAGGAAATTGTATGTGACAATGGCCCACAATTCATAGGCTCACAAATCATAGAATTCTTCCAAAGCTAGCAAATCAAACGAATCACTTCTTCACCATATCATCCCGTGGCTAACGGGAAAGCTGAGTCAACAAATAAAATCATTATTAACAATATGAAGAAACGATTGGAAAAAGCTAAGGGAAATTGGCCTAAAGAACTACCGACAGTATTATGGGCTTATAGAACTACTGCAAAGACAACCATGGGAGAAACCCCATTCGCGCTTGTTTACGGCTAAAAATCTCTAATACCAGTGGAAATTAGTGAACCGAGCATGAGATTCACAACAGAAACAGAAGAAACAAACAATGACAAGTTGAGAACAAATCTGGATTTACTCGAGCAAAGGAGAGAAGCTGCTTTAATACGCATGGCAGCTCAAAAGCAAATCATAGAACGATATTACAACAGAAAAGCTAACCTAAGATATTTCAAAATTGGGGACTTTGTCCTTAAGAAAGTTTTTCAATCAACATAGGAGGCTGGAGCAGGAAAATTAAATCCAAATTGGGAAGGACCCTACAAAGTGCGTGGTATTGCTGGAAAAGGTGCTTATGAGCTGGAAACTATAGATGACAGAATTTTACCAACAAGTTGGAATGCTGTTCACTTGAAGAAATATTACTTCTAAGGAAAAGAAATACCCACGGTCAGGTATCATTACGTTCAATCTTATTTAGTACAGTTAAAATTATACTAACCACTTTAGATGATAGGAAAAAAGCTAACCCATAACCAAATGATGATATTAGATCTGAATAGACACAAAGAAAAAACTGAATTCCCGGTCTAGGGTTACAACTTTCTGATGGACGTTTCAAAGGGTTAAGCAGTCATCATCTAAAATATATACCTTTGAGTCCCATATGTTTTTCCTTTTCAGGAAAAAGACCACAAGAAAGGAATAGTCAAGTGCTTGAGATTTCATTCTTCAAAGCTCAAACACTTGGGGGACTATACAGTATGGAAGAGGCAAAGAAGACTATCAAAAGAGTCAAAGTTCAAGCCTGAAGATCCATTTTTCCCAACAAGTCAAAAGTTATGAGCATAATCAAAGAGCCAAAGACAAAAACACAAAGCCTGATTTAGAAACCTACAAAGAACATACTCGTGAATGTAAACGAATGTTTAGGTTAAAGGCAGAATTTAGTTACGGGTAGAAATTCATACCCCTGTGTTTATTCATAACATGTTGTAAAAGAAAACAGTTACGAAAGAGTCATAGACGATGATCATACACATGTAAAATGTTATCAAAGTTCGAATAATATAAAGACTTTCTGCAAAACATTATTCGGAAAAAACATGTGAATTCCTATCTCTCTTTTGTATGTTTACACCATTATGAAGTTGAGACGTCTTCTTCATTAAGTGTCGTTCATAAAAGGGCCCTCTTTTACGTGCTTATTTAAAAAAGACACGAAATACTGAAGCATTTTTTAACGCAAAATTAAATACTAAGGGGTAAAACAAAAACCCGAACGTAAAGCATGCAAACACTTAAGAGTAAAACGAAAACTCGAAAAAAAGACAAGTCATGCTAAGAAATGTAAATATTAATATTATATAATGGTAAAAACTAAGTATTAACTTGGTTTAAACCAAATTTGTTCATACAAAGTTGCCCCTAAGTTGTCGTTGGGGACTTACTAAACCAAACTTCACCCCCAAATGGGACTGGGGTAACCACCAATTGTTCCAAAAAAAAGAAGAGAGGGGTTGATAAACACATTCAGTAGACATTGGGGGGATTATCTTCATAAGAAGGAGGAGCGGCTCGAGATGACGAGGCTTGGGCAGCATCTTCATCAGGCACGATCTCATCACCCATTGGAACTTCAACTTCAGGTGATGAAAATTTTTGACTTTGCCGAGACTTTTCAATCGCCTCCTTGGTTTTGGCAATTTCAGCTTCTAAGTCAAAATTTTCTCGGCCCATTTCGTCAATGTGTCAAGACGGGAATTCAAATAAGCCCAACTCAATTCAACAACTACCTTATCCTCAAGAGCCTCGTAATCTCTCTCCCATTGTTCAATATCGCTCTTGGCTCATCTCTTTCAACCACGACAGCATCATAAGAAGCCTGCAAAGGGGCAAGAGATCTTTTCAGAAATTGAATCTTGTTTGACGATTCACAAAGGTCCTCTTGGGTCTGAGTAAGTGATTGCACAAGTTCACCAGCATAAGCCTCCTCCTGGTCCAACAAAGCCTTCAAGCTTCTTATCTCTTCAGTAGCATGGGAAAGCTGCTCTGCAAAGGAAGACTCCAGGATGTTCTTATCCTTGCCTGCTTGACTTGATGAAGTCTTCTCGATGGCAAATTCTGCTGCAATTACTCTGATTTGCTGCTCCAAGCTACAGTTCTCCTCCTCTACTGCCTCCATATCAAGCTGAAGACTCTCGAATTGCTCCTTCCAGTTATCAGCCTCGGTATGATAGTCATTCGCTAATTGCTCCGTATGAACGATCCTTTTCATCAATTCTGTATCAATAAGATTGATCTACACAAAAGAGAAGTTAGATACGGTAAATGATATATAAAAAAGGGAACAATATAAAGGATACCTTTAAGGACGAGTGTACAATCTCGTTCATCCAAGTTAAGAAGCTATGGATTTCCAAATTAGACTTCTCAACCGGGCCTATCAGAGGCTTCGACCACACATCCGCTTGGCGTGATTTCTTTAAGAGGATACCTCCCGCAGGAACCTCTATCATAATTTGCTTCATCTCCCCACTACTGGAAGATCCTACTTGGACAATAGAAGGCACGGAAGTAGGGGCAGATGAAGGAGCCACGGATGGAATAGGCGGGGGAGCAGAAACAACAACAGGTGCGGCAGGCGAACGTTCAACTGGAGCAGATAGAGTAAAAATAACAAGAGGTGCCTCCTCTGAAACTGTGCCAAAGCCTTGGTGGAATAATTGTTCAATTGATTCATTGGCAGAGGAGGGAGTTGCATCTTCATGAGCAGAATGCTCTAACTCAGTCACGGAAGGTGAATCAGTAACTGGAGCAGATTCGTCGTCAGACACGACCTTTCTTCTTCGTGACCTCCGAATCAGCGAACCTTCCTCCTGCTCTTCCTCATCTTCCAAGGTCCGAGACCCACTTTCTTTCCTTTTTGATGAAGATGAGTTCACAATAATTTCTTGGGCCTTGGCCAAAGAAAGTTTTGATGCAAATATAGCAGCAGCAGAGACCCCACGAGTGGGAAACGCTAACAAATAAAAGGGATTAGAGAAGCTTAAAAGGAGAAAGAAAGGAAATATACAAAAAACCTACCATGCGTTTTCACTTTCCAACCAAACCTCTCCGAGAGGTACTTCAAAGGACGTTCTTCCATTGGAGCGATCAACATCAATTTTTCTACCCAACAACGGAAACTGGATATCTCCTCAACGGTTCCCATAGTTGCTGCAAAAAGAAAAAAAACAGTCACGGTACTGAAGATTTATCAAAAAATAATTAATAATAAAGAAGAAAGTGAGCAAAACTGTACTCACGTTCAAAGTTCCACTTCTCAGGGAAGGGGAGATTTTCTTCACCTACCAAACCTTTAGTAGGGACAACAACATACCGGACATACCACCCTCTATCTTTATCATCATCAGATATGACCAAACTCTTTTACTCCTAGTAGCAAGAGAAAAAATCCTTGGCGGAACAACATAGGAGAATATAGATGAATGAGAAGATGAAAAGTAAAAGGAACTGAAGCTAAGATGGCCAAATATCTAAGGCATGCTACTACCCTCCAGATAAGAGGACCGATTTGTCCCAAGCACACATTAAAAAATCAACAGAATTCTATGATGACAGGGTCGATGGGAGGCTTGAATCCTAAAGTAAAGGGGTAAGTATACACAAAAGAATACCCAGTTATGTAAGAGGTTATTCTCTGATTCTCATTGGGAACTAAGACTGGAGTCAGATTTCCAATAACAATCTCTACGCACGAGTGAAACTAAACCCTCACTGATTTGAGTAGGGTAAAGATCAGCACGATCATGAGATGTCATAGAAGAAAGCTGTTTTCTTATGGCCTCACTATCCTTTACAAAAGAAAACTCAGCAGGAACAATCTCATCAACTTTTGGCTCACGAAGTGGTTCGTTAGGTTCTCTACTCTTAGAAGAAGATCTAGAAGCTCTAGCCCTAAAAGAAGACGAAGAAACATTAGCCCTAGAAGATGGCAGGGGAGTAATGTTGCAAGGAGAAGAAGAACCCCTAGAAGGTGTAGAACTCAAGCTTCTTAATATACCACCCCTCCTACTCCGGATTGGAGCAGAAGAAGGAGATTGTTCGTCTACAATGATAAACTTCTTGGGTTCTTGATTTGAGGAAGACATATTTACGTGAAAGAGGAATTTACAAGTAATGAAGGAAATTTAGAAGTTTTTCATGAAAGCAAAGGCAGGAAAAGGGGTATTTATACTCAGAGGCAACAGTCAAAAAAATGGAAAAAACACTGATGTGAAAGTCATAATTAGAAATGTCACTTCGTGACTGATGCAGCCGCAAAAAGCCCTAAGTGGCGCTGATGAATTACAGAATCAATCCGAGAACGCCACGTGGCATGAGCATTAAATGGAAGTGACAAGTGACACATACATTTAGAGACGGATGCAATGGTACGAGTGAAACGGCAGCAAAATATTCCAGCCATAAATGAGTATCCACTTACAAAATATCTAATTGATAAATAAATGGTAAGTGGGGGGACTATATGTATTGGTAAAAAATAGACTTCACACGTGTAATATTTCTGATGACAAGGCAATCTACGTGGATCAATGGAAACATGACAGCTGGTCAGAAGTTTAGAAAGAAGTACAGGACAACGAGGAATGGAATAGCATACACACGAGACAATTAGATGCGGGAGTTCCAATCTAATTGAGGAGTTGAAGAGACACGGTCAAAATGAACCAAGGAAGAATAAAGGACAAATTCAAAGTTCTTCAATCAATGAGCTAAACGTTACATAATCTTCACGCAACAGTTATGATTACCAATTGTAACGTTACATTAATGATATTATTAGTCATTAATGCTCAATCATTAAGACGAGTAGACGTTATATTAAGAAATTCCATATAAAAGGGAGTAAAATCTCACTTGTATAGACACGTTCGAACCACTACTGAAATATACTTACTTTTATGTGATCTTATTGCTTTCTTATGTACAATTCTAATTCTTATTAATCGGTTATCATAAGCCTGAGTACTTAAAATAGCTTTGACTAAGAATCTAATTCTTTGGTTAAACAACACACACACTCGACCCTGCATCCTCAAAACACCGTCATCTCCAACAATACCTGCTTGGTACCACCATGCCGAACTGTGTCCCTAAGGACCATCAAATGCGGGTCATCATCCTGTCGATCTCTGATACGCTCGAATAAGGAAGACCGAGCGACTGTACAAGCTAGAACACGACTGGGCTCTAAAATGTCTAACCTCACAAACTGATTAGCCAAAGTCTGAATGTCTGAAGTTAGCGGCCTCTCACTGATTGGAATGAACTCAAGGCTGTCCATACTCATCGCCTTCCTACTCAATGCATCGGCCACCACATTGGCCTTCTCCGGATGGTACAATATAGTGACGTCATAGTCTTTCAGTATCTCTAACCATCTCCTCTGTCTCAAATTGAGATCCTTTTGCTTGAACAAGTACTGAAGGCTGCGATGATCCGTGAAAACCTTACACGGCACACCATATAGATTGTGCCTCCAAATCTTCAATGCGTGAAAAATGGCTGCCAACTCTAAGTCATGGACATGGTAATTCTTCTCATGAATCTTCAACTGCCAAGACGCATATGCAATCACCCTACCTTCCTGCATCAATACCGCTCCGAGTCCAACATGGGAGGCATCACAATACACTGTGAAAGATCCTAAACCTGATGGAAACACCAACACCGATGTTGAAGTCAAGGCTGTCTTGAGCTTCTGAAAGCTCGCCTCACACTCGTCCGACCATTTGAATGGGGCACCTTTCTGAGTCAATTTAGTCATTGGGGCTGATATGGATGAAAACCCTTCCACAAAACGATGGTAGTAACCCGCCAAACCCAAGAAGCTCCTGATTTTCGTGGCTGAAGTGGGTCTAGGCTAGTTCTTGAGCGCCTCTAGCTTCTTAGGATCTACCCGAATACCCTCTGCTGATACGATGTGACCCAATAAAGCTACTGATTGCAACCAAAACCCGCACTTTGAAAATTTAGCATACAACTATCTGTCCCTCAAAGTCTGAAGCGCTATCCGAAGGTGCTGCTCATGCTCCTCCCGACTGCGGGAGCATATTGGAATGTCATCAATAAACACAATTACGAAGGAATCCAGATAAGGATTGAACACACGATTCATCAAGTCCATAAATGCTGCTGGGGCGTTGGTCAAGCCAAAAGACATCACCAGAAATTCATAGTGCCCATACCTCGTCCGAAAATCCGTCTTAGGGACATCGGATGCCCTAATCTTCAACTGATGGTAAACCCGATCTCAAATCAATATTCGAAAACACCCTGGCACCCTGAAGCTGATCAAACAAATCATCAGTTCTCGGCAATGGATACTTGTTCTTGATAGTAACCTTGTTCAACTGTCGGTAATCTATACACATTCTCATTGATCCATCCTTCTTCTTCACGAACAAAACCGGTGCACCCCAGGGCGAGACACTAGGCATAATGAAGCCCTTATCGAGCAAGTCTTGCAACTGTTCCTTCAATTCTTTCAATTCTGGCGAGGCCATTCGATATGGAGGAATAGAAATGGGCTGAGTGCCCGGAGCCACATCAATGCAAAAATCGATATCCCTGTCGGTTGGCATCCCTGGAAGGTCTGCAGGAAACACCTTGAGAAACTCACGAACGACATGCACCGAGTATATGGAAGAAACCTCAGCACTAGAAACACGAACATGATCCAAATAGGCCAAACACCCTTTCTCGACCATACGCCGAGCCTTCATATAGGAAATAACCCTGCTGGAGGAATGACCAGAAGTCCCTTTCCACTCTAATCGAGGCAATCCTGGAAAGGCTAATGTCACTGTCTTGGCGTGACAGTCCAAGATGGCGTAATAAGGTGACAAACAATCCATGCCCAATATGACATCAAAATCATTCATATCAAGGAGTAAAAGGTCCACACTGGTTTTAGGACCCTCAATAATGACCACACATGCACGATACACACGATCTACAATAATAGCATCCCCCACGGGCGTATACACATAAACATGGACGCTTAAGGAATCGCGGGGCACAACCAAAATAATATGACACATAAGAGTAAGTAGACTCGGATCAAACAGAACTAAAGCATCTCTATTGCAAACTGAAACGGTACCTGTGATAACAGCATTAGAGGACTCTGCCTCAGGTCTGGCCGAAAATGCATAAAATCGGGGCTGAGCCCCACCACCCTGAACCATGTCTCTAGGACGACCTCTGACAAGCGGACCTCCACCTCTAGCGGGCTGGCCTCCACTTCTAACAATATAGCCCCTACCTCTGGCTACCTGACCCTTACCCCTGGCTGGCTAGGTAGGTGGTGCAGCAGCTGGGGTCGGAACTATAGCATGAGAACCCTGATACCGAGAATTACCCGACGCGCGAGGGTAATATCTAGCAATGTGCCTCGGGTCACAACAAGTATAACAAGACTTTGTCTACTGAGACTGCTGGCCGGCAAACTGACCCTGTCAACCTGTATAACCACCCTGAAAACTATGAAAAAGAGGTGCACTGATAAGAGCGGCTGATCAGAATAAGGCAAGTAAGAGCCACGACCACCCGGGGCACCATGGGATGTCTGAAGTGCTGAATGGAGTGGCCTAGAAGAAAGGCCTCTACTGAAAGTAACCCCACCTCCAAATGAGGCACCCCTGAATCAACCGGAATGGCAAGGTCTCTTGTCGGACCCCTGACCTCCCAATCCATGAACTACCTCAACTCTCCGGGCCACATTGGCCGCATCTTGGAAAGATATCTAGCTCCCTGTCTCCTTAGCCATATGCAATCTGATAGGCTGAGCAAGACCCTCAATAAATCTCCTAACCCTCTCCCTCTCCCTCTCCATGGGTAGCAAAAGAGTAGCATGACGGGCCAAATCGATGAAACGGGTCTCATACTGTGTAGCAGTCATGTTGCACTGCTGGAGACACTCAAACTGACGACGAAGCTCCTCTCTAGTAGTAATAGGTAGAAACTTCTCCAAGAAGAGGTGTGAAAACTGGTCCCAAGTAAGAGCAGGTGATCCCGCTGGTCTAGTCAATAGATAATCCCTCCACCATTTCTTGGTAGAACCAGTCATATGGAAAGCAGCAAAGTCGACCCCATTGGTCTCCAAGATACCCATGTTCCGAAGAACCTCATGACAACTATCAAGGTATTCCTGGGGGTCCTCTGAAGTGGCATCACTGAAATGAACAGGGAAAAGCTTGATAAACCTGTCTAATCTCCACAAAGCATCGGAGGACATATCTGTCCCATCAACGAGCGGTGCTGCAACAACTGGCTGAACTACCCCAACTAGATGGGCTGCTGGGTTTTGAATCTGAGGAGTAATCTGCTCCGGAGTGTGGGAAGAAGTGGTCTTGACTCCTTCTCCAGCCTGAGATACGGCAGCTGCCCCGGGGAGTGAACCCGTCTGGGCTACACTCTCCATAAGGCCTACTAGTCAGACCAAGGCATCCTGAAGCACCGGGGTAGCAATAAACCCCTCTGGACCTGAGCTGGTCCCACCGAAATGGTCTGAGCTGGAGCCCCCTCATCAAGCTCTTTCTGGGGCTCCGTAGCTGGAGCTGCTGCCTGAGCACTGGGCTGAGTCCTGCCCCTGCCTCGGCCTCTGCCCCTTGAAGGAGTTGCTGCTGCTGAAGGATCCGGTTGCTGGTCAGCGGAAGAAGAGGTACGTGTTCTCGCCATTTACGAGAGAATAAGAATAAAAGTGTTTAATAAGTATTGGGATAACAAGAATCGCACGACAGAGTTGAATAAAAGTGAATTTGTTTGTAACTTTATAGCCTCTGGGAGATAAGTACAGACGTCTCCATACCAATCCCTCAGACTCTATTAAGCTTGTCCTTTAATTATGAGACCTAGGAAACCTAGTGCTTTGATACCAACTTGTCACGACCCGATTTTCCACCGTCGGGACCGTGATGGCGCCTAACGCTATACTTGCTAGGCAAGACAACATTAGAGGGTTACAAAATTAAAACAATTAAAAACATATGAGAAATGTTACTACCATCCAATATACGATACCAAAAGTAATAAATGGAATATTAAAACGATACTGCGAAACTAATATTAATGTCTAGCTACCTAGGATTTGGAGTCACAATTCACGTACTACTAAGAATTTACTACAAGTATTTGGATGAAGGAAAATGTATAACTGTTTATGAACTAAATAAAACAACAACTGAATAATAAGGAAGAGACTCCAGGAATCTGCGGACGTCAGTAGATCTACCTCGTGCCTCCGTGCGGAAGTGTCAGCTCTAACTCGAACTCAGCTCGGACCTAAACTTGGATCTGCACAAGAAGTGAAGAGTGCCGTATCAGTACAACCGACCCCATGTACTGGTAAGTGTCGAGCCTAACCTCGGCGAAGTAGTGACGAGGCTAGGATAGGACACCACGTAAAAACCTGGACATATATAATCATGCTAGCAGAAATAACAGCAAATAAAGAATTAAAATAGCAAATAATGAGAAGGGGACATGCAGTGGGGAATTCAACATAAGGATTGAGAAAATGAAAAGACAGAAATAAACAATGATAAACAAACAACATGAGAAATTAAAATAGAAAGGAAACTTGCATGACATCACCCTTCGTGCTTTTACTCTCAGCCTCACCAAATAATAATTAGAATGCACGGCATCACCCTTCGTGCTTTTACTCTCATCCACACCAAATTATAAATAAGAATGCACGACATCACCCTTTGTGCTTTTACTCTCACCTCACAATATAGATAAATTATGCACGGCATCACCCTTCGTGCTTTACACTCTTCCTCACCATTTAAATAAATTATGCACGGCATCACCCTTCGTGCTTTACACTCTTACTCACCAGTCACAGAATCATTAACAACATATAAAGAGAAATTTCAAAAGAAATTAATATTTCATCATAGTTTCTATCACCATTTACCATTTCAATCTCAACTCAATATTCACAATATTTATCCATCTCGGTGGAACCGGATACAAATCTTCCAACATTTCACTAACAAAAATAATCATAGATAATAGGTTGTAAGACAACAAGAATAACAAGAATTAACTTTCACTCGCATGTTATGACTAGACCACAACATATAGGTACTCGTCACCTCACTTATACATCGTCTTCAACAACAAAACAAGTAGCAAGTAGTCACTCAATACCTATTCCCTCAAGCTAAGGTTAGACATAACACTTACCTCGACTTCGCAGGCCACTCACTGCTCAAGTAAAACTTTTCCTTTAGAATTCACCTCCAACCCACTCGTATCTAATAATAATTAGTTCAGTATCATTAATTATTGCTAAAGAAATTAACTTTAATGCATAATCATGGTTTTACTAAGTTTTCCCAAAAAAGTTAAAAATCGACCCTTGGCATGCTTGGTCCAAACTCGAGGTTCGGACCAAAATCCATTTACCCGTTCACCCCTGAGCCCGGATATGCAATTGGTTTTGGAATCCGACCTCAATTCGAGGTCTAAATCTCCAAACTTCGAAATTGCTAAGTTCTACCCAAAAATCCTTAATTCTACCATGAAAATTCTAGATTCTAGGTTAAATCTTTGTATAAAATAGTAAAAGATTGGAAGGAACGAGTTAATGAACACTTACATATGGTTTTGGAAGAAAAGGCCTTGAGAAAATCGCCCTAGGTCTTCCACCCTTCTGAAAATACAAAGAAAGATGGCTGGAGTTCGAAATAGTATAAAATCACTTCCCGACTCTCGCACCGGCGGTGCTTGTGTCGCACCTGCGCTTGCGCACGTGCGGGAGGCTTCCGCTTCTGCGAAAAAGGGAATAGACCATTGGGGCCGCACCTGCGGACAAGGTTCCGCTTCTGCGGTCTCGGTTCTGCGGAGGAAGTCCGCATCTGCGGAAAAAGGGAAGGCTAGCCTGGGTCGCATCTGCTAGCTGTCGCTCGCACCTGCAGCCAAAGACTCGTAGGTGCGGGCACAGCAGAACTGATGTACCAACAACCTTGGTTTAGTTTTAACTCAACTCGCGCATCGCTTGAATGGCACCCGAGCCCTCGGGGCTTCAAACCAAACATGCACACAAGTCTAAAAACATCCTACAGACTTGCTCGTGCGATCAAATTGCAAAAATAACACCTAAAACTACGGATTTAGCATTAAAACTCATGAATTTCTCAAGAACACTTCAAAATTACTATCTTCTCAACTGGACGTCCGAATCATGTCAAATCAACTCCGATTTCCACCAAATTTCTCATATATGACTTAAATATTATAATAAACATGTATCGGGATCCAGAACCAAAATACGGGCCCGATAACTACGAGTTCAAACATCAATCAGTTTCTTTAATTCCTTTAAATTTCAGTCTAACAATTTTTATCTAAAATTCATTTCTCGAGCTAGGGACCTCGGAATTCGATTCCGTGCATACACCCAAGTCCCCTATTTTACTACGGACTTCCCGGGGCCGTCGGAACACGAGACCGGGTCCGTTTACTCAAAAAGTTGACCAAAGTCAACTAAAAATCGATTTTAACTCTCAAAAATTATTATTTCATATATTTTCACATAAAAGCTTTCCGGATTCTCGCCCAGACTATGCACGCAAATCGAGATGAATAAAAATAATATTTTTAAGGCTAACGAGATCAAAATGGAGTCTTAAATCATAAGATGACCATTTGGGTCATCACAAATATGTGGAACCGAAGGCAGGAAGAAGATAAATCGAGTAATAATCAATATCAAAAATAACAGTCGCAACTGTCATCAGATAGACCCCGGAGGGAGCATGATCAACGTGAGCAAATCGGACGTTTGCCATCGGATAACATTCAATGAAGAATATTTTCTGACATTAAATGGGCAACCGTTATAGTGAATATTTGCATTCATGGTCTGCTGTTACACATTTATCAATGGCCACTTAATTATCATTTAATAAGGGTTTGATCCTAGGATCTTTTTCCCCTAGGTATAGCTATAAATAGTAGGCTGAATAGCCATTGTAATACATGAAATTCTTAGCAAAACTTATGCTATATTCCATTCTCAAAGCTCAATAAAATAACTTTTTTTGCTCTTTACATTGTTCTTATTTCTCTCGGAGCTAAGCTTGACATTTCCTTTGATTTTAACCGCTAAGTATTATTTTTAATCTTATTTATTTATTATTTTTGAATCAAATCAGTTCGCTTGTCTATAAACTATGTAACAAATTCAACTATACCATTTTACGGGTAAATAGTTCGGCGCTCATTGTGTGGCTTAGATAGTTGTGTAACTGAGTTGATCCTTGAGTTTATTATTAACTTTTTTGATTCTTTGTTGCTTAGTAAAAAATCAAAAATGGCAGCTAAAAATGTCAACGTCGAACACAACATTGAGGGACATGAAAATCTACCTCAACATGAGGATTCAATCAGTGACACCCACAACGAGGGGTTGAGGCAACCTCAGTCTGTAGAGGAAAATACCACCAACATGTATGGGAGACAACTCCCACTGACGCGGAAGATGAACACGTTGCAGAAATAGTAAGGATCTTAAGAGAGCAACAGAAATCCATCATGGGACACCTCTCAAGGAAGAATCAGGTCATGATGAAATTGAATCAAGTGTTTTCAGGCGCTTCAAACAACGCAAACGTAATGCGCCCCCTTCCTCCCGGCTTTCTTGCAAATCAGATGGCTCAAAGAGTTGATAACAATACCCCGAGGGGGCCTTGACATGGTATTTTCTCTTACCCCTATATTCAATTGACTCTTTTGAAATGCTTGCAGAATCATTCATAAAGTCCCATGCCAGGGCCAGAAAGGTCAAATCCAAGAATGCAGACATATTCAGGATTTCACAAGGTGAGTCCTAGTTGCTGCGAGAATTCGTGATCAGATTCCAGAAAGAGAGGATGCTGCTACCGGCTATACTAGATGAATGGGCAACATAGGCATTCAAAAAGGGTTTGAACCCGAGGAGCTCTAAAACCTCCCGAAAGCTGAAGAAAATCTTGCTCGAATTCCAAGCAACCATATGGGCGGATGTTCATATCCTCTATGAGTCAAAAATAAGGATATGAGACGATCAACTCGGGTTCTCGACATCAAACAAGGGGCGGGACCGAGACAAGAACCAGGATAAGTTCAAAGGTGATTTTGATGTAGACCGGCGATCTTCTAAAGGCCGCTTCTTTCCGTATGAGAGAATTGAAGGATGCGGCAACAAAGGGTTCGGGTCCTCGGATAGGTTCGCTCCTGACAGAAGAATTGACTGTGGACGAAACAACAGATCGTTGCAAGAAAAGGAGGTACCTGGGACCTGGGATTCCACATATACCAGGTTCTCAGTTTACAATTTCAACGTCATGATATCAACGATAAGGAATATCAAAGAAACGTGATTCCCAAAGCCAATCAGATCTGATCCCATCTAGAGGGATCCTAACCTATGGCGCGAGTATCATGGGACTCACGGCCATAGAACTGGGGACTTAAAACATCTACATGAATAAGTGGCCACATTGTTGAAGAACATCCATTTCCGGGAGTTTTTAAGCAACCGGGCCAAGAACAATTACTGCTGCAGCCGGAACAACGCAGAACCCTCGAAGATACGAGAAGAGTATAACGACCCGACTAGTCATTTTGCTTTTTAGAATCCCGTTCCCCTAAATAAGACTCCTCGTACATGCTTTTACTGTTTTATGACTTGCGAAGATGGTTAGTTCATGATTTGGAAGGGTTCAGGTTGAAATCAAAACACTTGGTTCCTTAAAGTTGGCTAGAAAGGTTAAGTTTGACTTCGGTCAATGTTTTGAGTAAACAACCTCGAAATTGGATTTGACGGTACCAATAGGTTTGTATGATGATTTCAGACTTAAGTGTATGTTCAGATCGGATTTTGGATGACCCAGGGCGTTTCGGCGCCTAATAATGAAAGTTGACTCTTTGAAGGTTTTGAAAATTTTTAAATTTGGTTTGGAATAGGTTTTGGTGATATCGAGGTCCAAATGGGATTCTGAGACTGGGAATAGTTCCGTATGGTGATTTATGACTTACACGCAAAATTTGGTGACATTCCGAGTAGTTTAAGTACATTTCGGCGCGTTGGGAGTAAATTGGAGAACTTGAAGTTCATATTTTTGATTCAATTGGTTTGGGGTGTGATTCCTTATTTTGATATTTTTTTATGCGTTCCTTGAGTTTGAGCGAGTCCGTTTTATAATTTCAGACTTGTTGGTATGTTCGGGCAGGGCCCCTGGGTCCCCGGGCATTAATCAGACGAGGCTCGGATCAAGTTTGGACTTGAATGCAACTGTTGAAGCTTCACCTTCTGGTGTAAACGCACATGCGCTTGGTCAGCCTCAGGTGCGAGCCACGAGCCGCAAAATTGGACAAGCCAAGGCTGCCCAGGATCCACAGGAGCGAGAAATTTAGCGCACCTGTGAACGCGCAGGTGCGATGGTTATGACCGAAGAAGCGACAGTGTCCGCGCGCGGGGGAAAATGGTTGCAGCAGCGGTTGCGCAGGAGCGGCCCCAGCTCCCCAGGTGTGAATATTGGCTAGCTGGGGGAGGACCGCACCTGTGAAGTTTTCTACACAGAAGCAAAACCGCAAGTGCATCAGTGGCTTCGTAGGCGAGAGAAACGTTGGGGCAGTGAGGTTGTTTTAAATCGGGGTTTGAGCATTTTTGCTCATTTCTTTACTTCTTGGGGGGATTTTGGAGCTGGTTAGAGAGGGATTTTCACAAACTATTTGAATTAAGTTATTTCTACCTACTGTGAGTTAAATACATAGTTTATGGGAATATTATAATATGTAAGTTAGTGCAAATCATGAGTTTAGGTGATAACCTAGATTTTTGATAAAAATGAGATTTAACCACGAAATTGGTTATGGAATTTAGAGAAAATCATATATTTGAGTTCATGAGGTTATGGGTAACTACTTTCTTTGAAAATTTCCGGAATCCGGGCACGTGGGCCCGAGTTAATTTTAGGAATTTTACATTCGCGGTTGGATAATCACTTTAATAGTTTGAATATGAACTTTTGAACATGTATTGATTAATTTATATACTATTTGACTAGTTTTGGATTGTTCGACACCGAGTTGAGGCTTTTGAGTGAATTTGGGGCCAGAAGTAAGCTTTGAGGCGAGGTAAGTCTATATTCTAACCTTGTAAGAGGGAATTAACCCCATAGGTGAATTTAATTAATATGTTCTTCTATTTTTTTTTGTGTGCGCGCGGGAGGGGGGGGGGGTATATGCTTACTAATTGACTTGAATAGAGTTGAGATTGAGGATTTGAAGATGTTAAAAGTTTCTAGTTGAGTTTCTTGTTTTAGAAAGAATTGAGGGATATTAGGATAACTTGAGAAATCTATGTTCAACCGCATCACAAGTATATTCTGCGATGGGGTAAAATTCCACTACTCTTATGGGAGCGGGCCGTTTGCCTCGGCAGGTTAATAGATGAATCTATGATTCGTACCGCTCGACCTTCGGCAGTGCACACAGTATATGTATATGTATTTTTGGATCGGGTCGTACGTTCTCGATTCGTGCGTGAAAATACTGGAAGCCCAAATATTATTTGATATTGTTTATTGGCTTGAGAGGTTAAATGGTTAAATGAGGGAAATGGACTTGGTAATTAATAACGGTCAAAGGATATCTATTTATTTCTTGCTTCTGAGTTCTATGGTCATTTGTATATCTCATGTCTAATTAGAATCTTATATATATTTTTATTGTTGGCCCATAGTATGTTTTGAAGTCAACCCCTCGTCATTACTTCTTTGAGGTTAGATTAGATACTTACTGGGTATGTGTTGTTTATGTACTCACGCTACACTTCTGCACTAAATATAGAGGATTTGAGGCAGGTGCATCTGGACATCTGTCCGGCGCGCACACTTGATTACCACTTCAAGACTTCACGGTGAGCTGCCTTTTGAGCCCGTTCTGCAGCAGCCAGAGTCTTCCTTTTGCTTATTTTCTATTTGTTTCAGACAGTAGAGTAGTATTATTTTATATATTCTACTAGTAGCTCATACACTTGTGACACCAGATCTTGGTGATTTATACTAGTAGACACTTAATGGGGTTTTTTTTGGGTTATTTAGCTTGTTTCAGTTGCTTTTAAAATTTGATCTATCACTATTATTAAAATCTTACTTCTTACTGATGAGCAACTTAAAATCAACTATTTCACATCTTTAAAAGAAGGGATCACAGAGTTAGTTCACTGTTGGCTTGCCTAGCGATACTGTTGGGCGCCATCACATCCCATAGGATAAATTCGGTCGTGACAACATGGTATTAGAGCTCTAGGTTCACGTAGGTCTCACAAGTTATGGGCAGGCCTAATAGAGTCTTCCGGATCGGTGCAGAGACATTCGTACTTATCTTCGAGAGGCTATACGGTGTTAGGAAACTACTTTTTCTTCATCTACTATACTAAGTGTCCTTCTCTTTTTCTCTCATAGATGGTGAGAACAGGCACGAAGGATGTTCCAGACCCGGGAGGAGCTTCTCCCCATGTTGCTAGAGGCCGAGGCAGAGGCTGGGTGTGGGAACTAGCCTGAGGTAGGGGACGAGGACGTCCTAGAGCTGCCCGAGCTATACCACCAGTAGATCCAGTAGAAGATCCCATTATTGAGGAGCAGGGCGAGGTACATGCAGTGAAGCCAGCCCCGGTAGATTTCATGTCAGCACCGGGCTTTTAGGAGGTTATGGGACGTATGTTGCAGTTCATAAATACTATGACCCAGGCTGGTCTATTTCCAGTAGACCCAACCACATCTCAGGCGGGAGGGGGAGCATAGACCCTTACTGCTCAGGCTACGGGATATGAAACTACCGTATATCAGACCCCGGGTGCACTACCCGTGGGCGGAGCCCAGCCAGTTGCAGCAGTTGTACTTGAGCCTAGGCCAGTTGCGGTCGGTGAGCCGCAAAAGCTATTGGATAGATGGACCAAGCTTCACTATCCTGTCTTCGGAGGTGAGCGACATAAGGACCCCCGGGACTTCATTGATAGATGCTGGGACAGACTATACAACATGAGTATATTAAAGTCCCATAGGGTGGATTTCACTACTTTCCAGCTGGAGGGTTGGGCCCGTAGGTGGTGGCAGTCTCACCTTCTCGGCAGGCTAGAAGGTTCTCTTCTCATCACTTGGGATTAGTTTAAATGCCTTTTCTTGGAGACTTAGACATGTATATTCCATCCTCTCAGAGAGAAGAGTTTTGGCTTCAGTTTGAGTAGCTCCAGCAGGGTCATATGTTAGTGACCGATTATGAGGCGAGAATCTCTGAGTTGTCTCTCCATGAGCTAATGATACTCCCTACTGATGCTAACAGAGTACAGAGGTTTTTTGAAGGATTGCACTCCGGTATTCAGGTTCGAGATGGGTGTTTTTTATCAGCTGGTTATGGAGATAGCTCAGAATATTGAGGTTTATCGTCAGCGGGGTCTAGAGAAGATGCCGCGGGATAAGCTCTAAAGATTTTAGAGGTGCCACCGCTGGGGGCAAAGGTCAGTTTATGAGGGGTCAGCCCACCAGGCCCATATATCCAGCACCGCCTCCTCCTAGGGGTGCTCCAGTGCGACCCTATTTTAGTGCCATGCAGAGAGTTCTTACCGCCCACTAGCTATTCAGGGTTCCTCTAGTGGGTAGTCAATCCATCAAGTTCAAACTTTAGGGCAACAGTTCCGAGAGGTTATTACGAGTGTGGAGATCCTGGCCACATGAAGACATTTTGTCCCTAACTTCAGGGAAAGGCACTGCAACATGGTCAGCAGCCCATGATTACAGCACCAGTAGCCGCACCAGCCATCTGGCCACCCAAAGGCGAAGGGCAAGTTGGTAGGGCCGGTCCTAGAGGTGGAGGCCAGCCAAGTGGCGCTCCAGCCAGATTCTATGCTTTCCCGGCCAAACTAGATGTAGTGGCCTCAGATGCCATGATCACAAGTATTATTTCTATCTGCGGTGGGGATGCTTCGGGGTTTATTGATCTAGGGTCCACCTATTCCTATGTGTCATCTCTGTTTGTTCATTTCCTGGATATTCCTCGTGAGTCCTTGGGGTACTCCTGTTTATGTGTCCACTCCAGTGGGTGATTCTGTTGTTCTGGATAGGGTTTACCGGTCTTGCATTGTTACATTCTATGGCTATGAGACTAGAGCGGATCTTCTACTACTCGATATGACCAATTTTGTGGTTATCCTGGGCATGAACTGGTTATCTCCATATCACGCCATCCTTGATTGCCATTTTAAGACTGTTATCTTGGCGATGCCCGAGTTGCCTAGATTGGAGTGGAAGGGTTTGTCTGCCAGCACACCTAGTCGGATCATCTATTTTATGAAGGCTCGACACATGGCCGAGAAAGGTTATTTGGCTTATCTAGCCTATGTTCGGGATACTACCGTAGAGACTCCGGTGATTTATTCAGTACCAGTAGTCCGGGAGTTCTCTGATGTGTTTCCTTATGATTTTCCAAGCATGCCACCAGACCGTGATATCAATTTCCGCATTGATTTGCCTCCAGGTACCCAACATATATATATATATATATATATATTCCATCATATCGTATTGCTCTGAAATAGTTGACGGAAAATCTTGAGGAGTTGCTAGAAAAGGGGTTCGTCAGGCTGAGTGTATCACCTTAGGGTGCACCAGTGTTATTTGTAAATAAGAAAGATGGGACTATGCGGATGTGCATTGATTACCGCTAGTTGAACAAGGTTACCATTAAAAACAAGTAATCGTTGTCGCGTATTGATGATTTGTTTGACCAGTTGCAGGGTTCTAGGATGTTCTCTAAGACCGACTTGAGATCAGGGTACCATCAGTTAAAGGTTCGAGACTCGGATGTTCAGAAGACTGCCTTCCGTACTAGATATGGCAATTATGAGTTTCTAGTGATGTCCTTCGGCTTGACTAACGCCCTAGCAACATTTATGGATTTGATGAACATAGTGTTCAGGCCTTATATTGATTCGTTCGTCATTGTCTTCATTGACGACATTTTGATATATTCACGCAGGATCGAGGAACATGAGCAACATTTGAGAATGGTGCTTCAGACCCTGCGTGAACAGAAGCTATATGCTAAGTTCTCGAAGTGTGTGTTTTGGGTAGATTCTGTAGCATTCTTAGGACATGTTGTATCAGGTGAGGGTATTAAGGTGGATCCCAAGAAGATTGAGGCAGTTCAGAGCTGGCCTCGTCCTACTACGACAACTGAGATCAGGAGCTTCTTAGCAGGCTATTATTGTCGGTTTTTGGAGGGCTTCTCATCTATTGAAGAACCTTGACTAGATTGACCCAGAAGGGCACTCCGTTCCATTGGTCTGATGATTGTGAGGCGATCTTCTAGAAGCTCAAGACAACTTTGACTACAACACCAGTTCTAGTGTTGCCTTTCCAGTTTCGGGATGTATACTGTGTATTGCGATGCTTCACGCGTTGGTTTGGGTTGTGTGTTGATGCAGGAGGGGCGAGTTATTGCATATGCTTCACATCAGTTGAATCCCCACGAGAAAAATTATCTTGTGCATGATTTGGAGTTAGCCGCGATTGTTCATTCCCTCAAGATCTGGATGCATTATCTTTATGGGGTGTCCTGTGAGGTTTACACTGATCATCGCAACTTGCAACATTTGTTCAAGAAAAGGGATCTTACTTTGAGGCAGTGCAGGTGGCTTGAGTTACTGAAGGATTATGATATCACTATTCTCTATCATCCAGGCAAGGCGAATGTAGTTGCAGATGCCTTGAGGAGAAAGGCGGAGAGTATGTGTAGCTTGGGATTCATATCAGCAGAGGAGAGGCCACTAGCTTTGGACGTTCAGTCCTTGGCTAATAGACTTGTGAGGTTGGATATTTTAGAGCCCAGCCGAGTTCTTCCATGCGTCGTTGCCCAGTCTTCATTATTGGAGTAGATCAAGATTCGATAGTTTAATGATCCGCACTTGTTGGTTCTCAGAGAGACGATACTACAAGGTAGTGCAAAGGAGGTTACTATCGGCGAGGATGGTGTCCTGCGACTCCAGGGTCATCTATGTGTTCCTAATGTCGATGGCTTGAGAGAGAGGATTCTAGAGGAGGCACACAGTTCTCGGTATTCCATTCATCCAGGTGCTACGAAGATGTATCGAGACCTGAGGTAGAATTATTGGTGGCGGAGGACGAAGAAATACATAGTTGAGTATGTAGCTAGATGTCTAAATTTCCATCAGGTTAAGTATGAGCACCAGAGGCCAGGCGGCCTACTCCAGCAGATGACTCTACCGGAGTGGAAATGAGAGCGCATTACTATGAACTTTTTAGTTGGGTTTCCGCAGGCTTTGCGTAAGTTTGATGCAGTTTGGGTTATAGTCGACACATTGACCAAGTCGGCACACTTCATCCTAGTTTTGACTACGTATACTTTAGAAAAGTTTTCCCAGATTTATATTCAGGTGATAGTTCGGTTGCATGGTGTGCCTGTTTCTGTCATATTGGATAAATGCCCTTAGTTACTTTGCATTTCTAGAGAGCAGTACAGAGTGAGTTGGGGACCTGTGTAGAGCTCAACAAAACATTTCATCTACAGACCGGCGGCCAGTCGGAGCGGATAGTTTAGATCATGGAGGACATGCTCAGAGCATGTGAGATTGACTTTGGAGGGCAGTGGGATCGATTCTTTCCCTTGGCCGAATTTGCTTAAAAAAACACTTATCAGTACAACATCGAGATGGCTCCATTTGAGGATTTATATGGTTGGCGATGTCGTTCTCCCATCGGGTGGTTTGAGCCCGGCGAGGCTAAGTTATATGGTACTGATTTGGTGAAGGATGCCTTGGAAAAGGTAAAGTTGATTCAGGAGAGATCCGCACAACACAATCCAGACAGAAGAGTTACGCGGATCAGAAGGCGCGTGATGTATCATTTATGGTGGGTGAGAAGGTTCTCTTGAAAGTCTCGCCGATGAAGGGGATTATGAGGTTCCGGAAGAAGGGCAAGTTGAGACCAACGTTTATAGGCTCGTTTGAGGTGTTGAGACGAGTTAGAGAGGTTACTTATGAGCTAGCTTTTCCTCCCAGTCTATCAGAAGTTCATCCAGTTTTCCACGTGTCTATGCTCCGGAGGTATCATGCCGACTTGTCACATGTGTTAGACTTCAACACGATTCAGTTAGATGAGAGCCTGGGTTATGAGGAGCATCCAACTGCCATTGTTGATAGGCAGGTTCGCTAGATGAGATCCAAGAGGATTTATGCGGTGAAGGTTCAGTGGAGGGACCAACCAGTCGAGGAGGCGACTTAGGAGTTCGAGGAGGACATGCGGAGCAGATATCCACACTTATTCAGCACTCCAGGTATGGTTCTAGACCCGTTCGAGGATGAGAGTTTAAGAGGTGGAGAATGTAATGACCCGACCAGTTATTTTTTTTAGAACCCCGTTCTCCTAAATAAGACTCCCTGTACGTGCTTTTACTGTTTTATGACTTGCGGGCACTGTTAATTCGAGATTTGGAAGGGTTCGGGTTGAAATCAGAACACTTAGTTCCTTAAGGTTGGCTAGAAAGGCTAAGTTTGACTTCGATCAATGTTTTGAGTAAACGACCTCGGAATTGGGATTTGACGGCTCTAGTAGGTTCGTATGATGATTTCAGACTTGTGCATCTGTTCGGATTGGGTTTTGGATGACCCGGGAGCGTTTCGGCACCTAATAGTTAAATTGGATCTTTGAAGGTTTTGGAGTTCTTTAAATTTGGTTTGGAATAGGTTTTGGTGATATCGAGGTCCAAATGGGATTCCGAGACCGAGAAAAGTTTTGTATGGTAAATTTATGACTTGCACGCAAAATTTGGTGTCATTCCGAGTAGTTTAAGTACGTTTCGGTGCGTTGGGAGTAAATTGGAATTCTTGAAATTCTTGTTTTTGATTCAATTGGTTTGGAGGTGTGATTCTTAGTTTTAATATTGTTTTGTGTGTTCCGTGAGTTCGAACGAGTCCGTTTTAAGATTTCAAACTTGTTGGTATGTTCGGGCGGGGCCCCGGCGGCCTCAGGCGTTAATTGGATGAGGCTCGGATCAAGTTTGGACTTGAAGGCAACTACTTCAGGTTCAGCTTCTGGTGTAAACATACCTGCGCTTGGTCAACCACAGGTGCGAGCCACGAGCCGCAAAAGCGGACAATCCAAGGCTGCCCAGAATCCGCAGGAGCGAGAAATTTAGCGCCTGCGAACGCGCAGGTGGGATGGGTGTGACAGCAAAAGCGGCAGTGTCCGCAGGCGCGAGAAAAATGTCGCAGCAGCGGCCCTAGATCTGCAGGTGCGAATATTGGCCAGCTGGGCGAGGATCGCACCTACGAGGTTTTCTCCACAAAAGCGAAACTGCATGTGCGGTAATAGCTTTGCAGACCCGAGAAACGCTGGGGCAGTGTGGTTGTTTTAAATCGGGGTTTGAGAATTTTTGCTCATTTCTTTACTTCTTGGGGGCAATTTTGGAGCTGGTTAGAGAGGGATTTTCACCAACTATTTGAGGTAAGTAATTTCTACCTATTGTGAGTTAAATACATAGTTTATGGGAAGATTATAACATGTAAATTAGTGAAAATCACGGGTTTAGGTGAAAATCTAGGTTTTTGATAAATATGGGATTTAACCACGAAATTTGTTATAGAATTTAGAGAAAATCATATATTTGAGTTCATGAGGTTATGGGTAATAACTTTCTTCGAAAATTTCCGAAATCCCGGCACGTGGGTCCGAGGGTGAATTTGAGGAATCCTACATTCGAGGTTGGGTAATCACTTTAATAGTTGGAATATGAACTTTTGAACATGGTTTTATTAATTTATATACCATTTGACTAGTTTTGGATTGTTCGACACTGAGTTGAGGCTTTAGAGTGAATTTGGAAACGGAAAGTAAGATTTGAGACGAGGTAAGTCTCTTTTCTAACCTTGTAAGAGGGAATTAACCCCATAAGTGAATTTAATTAATATGTGATTCGATTTTTTTTTTGTGTGTAGGGGAGAGGGGGCTACGTACGCACTAGGTGATGTGGGTCCATACGTTGCTGCTAATTATGCTTATGTCCGAGTAGTTCTAGATTTACACCATGCTTTGTTGACCCCGTTATTTAATTATGCTTACTAATTGCCTTGAATAGAGTTGAGATTGAGGATTTCAAGATGTTAAAAGTTTCTAGTTGAGTTTCTTGTTTTGGAAAGAATTGAGAGATAATATGATAACTTGAGAAATCTATATTCAACCGCGTCGCAAGTATATTCCTCGAGCCGCGTAAAATTCCACTACTCTCATGGGAGCGGCCATTTCCCTCGGCAGGTTAATAGATGCATCTATGGTTCGTGCTGCTCGACCCTCGGTAGTGCACGCGGTATATGTATATGTAGTTTTGTATTGGGTTGTACGTCCTCGGCATAATTTGTGCGTGAAAATACTGAAAGCCCAAATATTATTTGATATTGTTTATTGGCTTGAGAGTTTAAATGGTTAAATGAGGGAAATGGACTTGGTACTTAATAACGGTGAAAGGATTTCTATTTATTTCTTGCTTCTGATTTATATGGTCATTTGTATATCTCATGTCTAGTTTGGATCTTATATATATTTTTATTGTTGCCCCATAGTTAGTGTCGAAGTCGACCCCTCGTCACTACTTCGTCGAGGTTAGACTAGATACTTACTGGGTACATGTTGTTTATGTACCCACGCTACACTTCTGCACTAAATGTGCAGGATTTGAGGCAGGTGCATCTGGATATCAGTCCGGCGTGCACACTTTATTACCACTTCGAGAATTCACGGTGAGCTGCCTTCCGAGCCCGTTCTACAGCAACCTTCCGAGCCCGTTCTGCATCAACCTTCCTTTTGCTTATTTTTTGTCTATTTTGTTTCAAACAATAGAGTAGTATTATTTTGTATATTCTATTAGTAGCTCATACACTTGTGACACCAGGTCTTGGTGATTTATGCTGGTAGACACTTAATGTTTTTTTGGGTTATTTAGCTTGTTTCAGTTGCTTTTAAATTTTGATCTATCACTTTTATTAAAATCTTACTTCTTATTGATGCGAAACTTAAAAATCAACTATTGCAAATCTTTAAAAGAAGGGAACATAGAGTTAGTTCACTGCTGGCTTGCCTAGCGATAACGTTGGGCGCATCACGGCCCATAGGAGAAATTGGATCGTGAAAAAGACCCCCTCGATTGACAATCAACATGATTTTCGGAGGGAATGAAATCAATGGTGAAACCTTCTCGATGCCAAGAAGACAAAGGTATCAGTGACCCACAACAAGAGACTCCGGGAAGTCACCGAAGACGGCATCATCTTCCTGGAGGAAGACGCCGACAAACTTCTTCTGCTGTATAATGATGCCCTGGTAATCTCTCTTAATGTGTTCAAGATTAAGCGTTTTTGGTTAACCCAGGAAGCTCAGCCGACATCATTCGCTGGAGAGTGCTGGAACTAGCAAAGTGAACCAGAAGCATCATTCCGGCGGCAAAGCTCCTCGTCGGGTTCAACTTGGCAAATGTGATAACCCGAGGAGATATCATACTATCCATGAATACCAAAGGGGTAAAAAAGACCACCTTATTTGAAGTGGTGGACATCGACATGGGCTACAACATAATCCTTGGGAGGCCATGATTACATGAGATGAAGGTTGTACCATCAATATATCACCAACTACTAAATTCCCGACCCCTGAGGAAATCAAGCAGATAAGAGGATATCAACCAGTAACAAGAGAAATGAGCACAATATCAATTTCTAGCAGTAAAGGGAAGGAGACCAACAAATAGCAAATATAGAACCGATGTATGCCCCCGTGCCAAGTGAAGATGATAAGGGCAGGGAGTCATCGGAATACCACCAGATACCGAGATACTTTCAGGTACTGGAAGAAAAAGACGCGATCAATCCGTGGTAGAAGAACCCGAGCAAGTGTCTTTGTTTGAAGAATTCTTGGAAAGGTGTTTTTACTTAGGAATAAGACTCATCTCGAACTCAGATTAGGATTTATTAATTTTCTTAAAGCTAACATTGATTGTTTTGCATGGTCGCACTTGTATATGACAGGTATCCCACTAAAATAGGCCGTGCACAAGCTAAGCCTGGACTCGAGCTTCCCTCCGGTAAGGCAAACGAAACTCCCAATAGCCAAGGTCATAAACGGGTTGTTAAGGAAGGGGTAACTGAGTACTTGACATCGGTTCAATATGGGAGGTAAAGTATCCATAGCTAATGTTGTTGTGGTTTCGAAAAAGAATAACAAGTTTCAAATGTGCGTAGATTATAAAGACTTGAATAAGGTGTGCCCTAAAGACTCGTTCTCATTGCCAAACATTGATCAAATGATTGATGAAACGGTCGGGCATGAGTTAATGAGTTTCCTTAATGCCTATCCTGGGTATAATAAAATCAAGATGAACTCGGAGGATCAGGAAAAAATTTCGTTCATAATGAACTTTGGCACATATTGTCATAATGTGATGCCTTTCGGGCTTAAAAACGCCGGAGCCACTTATCAAAGGCTTGTGAACAAGATGTTCGAAAAGCAAATAGATAAAATAATATAGATGACATGTTGGTAAAGTATTTAAATGCAGGAGATCATTTAAACCACCTCCAAGAGACCTTCGATATCTTGAGGAAGCATAACATGAGCTCAACCCATAAAAATGTGCGTTCGGGGTTGGCTCCGGTAAGTTCTTGGGTTTCTTAGTTTCACATAGAGGGATCAAGGTAAATCCCGATAAAATCAAAGCCATCAAAGACATCCTGGACTAGATAACGAGCGTAAAAGAAGTACAGAGGCTAACCGAATATTGGCCGCTTTAAGCAGGTTCATCTCTCGATCCACGAAAAAATGTCATCACTTCTTCTCATTTCTTAAGAAGAAGAAAATTTTCGAACGTCAGCAGGCATTGAAAGACTTGAAATGTTATCTATCAAGCCCCCTACTATTATCAAAACTGGGGGAAGGTGAAAAATTGCTAATATATCTAGAGGTATCAGAAGTAGAGGTAAGTGCCGTTCTAGTCCGGGAGGATGAAGGTACACAATTTGTTGTCTATTATTGTTACATCCCATGCTTTCGTAGGTGAGAGTACATCATAAGTCAATTAATGTAAGCTCAAAAATGAGATTATATTTGAAAGTATATAAGTTAATTTAATCGTGTTATATTGGAGGTTCTAAATAGTTAAGATCATGAATAACAAATATCAAGAGGGCTGGAAGGGCTGAAGCTAAACGAAATGAAGAAAATAAGTTTCGTCGAAAGTCGACAAGTTGGGAATGTTATAACATATACTTTTGCGGTGATAATAGGGTACTTAACATCATAAGGAGGTTATTATGAGTTATTATAGTCATATGATAGTGTTATGTTGAGCTTTGAGGTCAAGCGAGTTGTGGAACAAAAGTTGGCAAAGGTCATCACAAGTTACATTCATAAATGTGTTGAAATTTAGGTCAAGCGTAGTAGAGATTTTCTCTCAATATAATAAGAATTACGGGTGATAACCTATCAAATTGAAGGTCTACGAGTCTAGTTTCCTGTTACATCTCGCGTTTTCATACGTTAAAAGTTTCTTCTTCAGTTAATTGACGTAGACTCAGGGATAAGATCATCTTGTGTTAACGTATTTAAGCTATTTATAAAAAGCGATAAATAAGTTCCGTGAAGGATAAAGAGTACACGAATTAGAGAAAACGAGTTTCGTTGAAGGTGGCCAGTTTGGGATAAAATACGGGTCGAACAATAATACCCGATGATTATGAACTAGTACCATGAAAGGTACCATATGACCACGGTAGTATGATGTATAAAGTAATATTAAAAATAAGTAGAATTTTAAGTAATTTGAGACAATCTTTAAATTATACGGGTAATTATTTAATTACCTTGTAATGGGACATTACCCAGTTAACTAATAAGTGGATACAAAATTAATAAAACTACATCCCAAGTAACGTGGCAGCATAAAATGACTCTTAGTCATTCTTAATATTAGGTGGATTCCTAAGAGTACTTAGAACTTTATAGGAAAATATTTAGTCACAATCTGATTCCATTTTTCATTTAGAGAAAAGGAACCAAAGAAAATGACAAAAATCCTAAAAGAACCTATCCTTTCTTAGTTTGAAGTTTTCAAGAATAGAAGCTCAATTTCTTCAACAAGCAAAAGCTTGAAAATTCGTTCAAAACATTTCAACAAGTTGAAGCTTAATTCGTTCAAATAACTCAAGGAACAGAAGCGAAATTTCATCAAAATTTTGCGGTTATAAAAGAGTACGGTGCAATCTTCACCAAGAATATTATACGGAGTTTTACCTACTCCAGGTATGTTAAGGCTATCCCTTCTTTTTTTTGGCATGGTCCAAATTATACTGAAGAAACGAGCAAATACACAGTTTCTATAAATTACTCTATTCATAGAAATAGTAGGGGTGTCTATATTCTTGATTCCTCATGAGAATTATTATTATTTTTTGTTCATGGGTCTCAGAATAATACGTAGTTGGAAAAGTTTATCCGGAAGGAATATTGAGATTATTACGTACTTTCCATGCATTTCATACATTTCATACATGTGCATTGACCCATGGCCATATGGCGTTAAATACGCGTATATATGTAAATATATGTATATGGGATATGGGAAAAGGTTACGGCGTTATATACGCACCACCACCTGATCAGTTGGTATATGATGATGATGTTGGCCACAATGGATGAAATGTGATTCAAACGGCGTTATATACACGTATATATGTATGTATATTCAAAAGGCATTATATACGCGTATATATGTATGTATATATATATATATATATATATATATATGTATATGGGATATGGGAAAGGTTATGGCGTTATATACGCGCCACCACCTGATCAGCTGGTATACAATGATGATTTTGACCACAGTGGCCGATATGATATGATGGGATGCCCTCAGAGGCTGATGATGTTATGAAACATATATCTATGCACGACATGACACTCATACGCATATGCATGATGCTAAAAGTGATTTATTATTATAGAAGTTATCTAGACATACAGGTTGAGTCAATTACTCTATATCTCTTCCATGTCTCTTATGTATTTATTTATGTGTCTTACATACTCAGTACATTATTCGTACTGACGACCTTTTTGCTTGGGGACGCTGCGTTTCATGCCCGCAGGTGCAGGTAGGCGAACTGACGGTCCCCCTTCTTAGGATCCCTGATCAGCGAGAGTTGGAGTGCTCCACTTGATTCGGAGCTACTTTTGATTTTGGTACGATACGTTTTTATATAGATATATATGGGTATGACGTGGCTCAGACCTGTCTTTATACAGTTATGTTTCTATTAGAGGTCTGTAGACAGTATGTCTAGTTGGATAGCATGTGGCCTTGCCGGCTTCCAGTTTTGATATGTATAGTTGTCTATAGCAGCCTTGTTGGCTCGTCCTACGCATGTTGTACATATATGTATGTATGCCTTTTTTTGCAGATTTCCTTCATGTATAATATTCTCGTAATTCAGCAGATGTTATTCAGGTTCATATTTTAGACGCATGTCTAGGGGCGTTTGACAGGTAGGACTCAGGCACCTGTCGCGGCCCATCGGTTTGGGTCGTGATATTTCCAATGCATTAAACCGTTTGGTGATACGACATTGGTGTAGATAGATATTCATGTTTTTACGAAACTGTGCAAGTAGCTCCCTATGGGATCCACTTAGGCGGTTGAGACATCTTGATATATATATATATATATATATATATATCAAGATGTCTCAACCGCCTAAGTGGATCCCATAGGGAGCTACTTGCACAGTTTCGTAAAAACATGAATATCTATCTACACCAATGTCGTATCACCAANCGCATAAAGCTCGTTTTAACTCATTATTTTTCACTATCTTCAGGCCCTAGACACCTAAACACTTTCTCTCAAAGTTCTCTCATGACCCAAGACCCAAACCAAGGGCAAACAACACAAATCAAGTGTCGGGAAACCCTTGGCGCTAGTGAGTTTCTTGTTCTTTTTGTGGTTGCTGATTTTGGTGTGGTTCCAGCTCGTGTGGAGAGTTGCTTATAGTGGTTTAAGTTCTCTAAAATACTCTCCCAAGGTTTTCATATTAACTCTAGGCGATTTCAAGTCTTCCAAAGTGATTCTAGTTCCGAGAAACCCGAATTGATTGCTAGTTTCACTTCCTTGTTCTTGTGGATGTTTTGGAGGATTCTTCAGGTGAGGTAACCTCAGATTTTGTGTTGTTTTTGTTTATTAAGTTAATAATAAGTATATCCTTCATATATATTAGAGTTTCAAGTCGAAATACAAGTGTTTACATACCAACTTGAACACAAAAGTGGATTCAAGAAGAGAATACAACTCCTATAGTGTTGTGGTGTGATTGAGGGTTGTTGTGAGCGACACCAGCTGGTAATTTCAAGTTGTATCTACTGAATAAGGTAAGTAAATCATGTTATTGGTAGTGCTTAAGGTTAATCATGTGTTGGTTGAGTTGTTTGAGAGTAAATCTACAAGATAGTAATTAACATGGCATAAGGAATCATTATCTCTTTTTGTGGGCTGTGTTGAGGCTATATATATATATATATATATATATATATATATATATATATATATATATATATATATATATATATATATATATATATATATATATAGTTTGTTGTGGCTGAAAATTATTATAAATAGTTGATAATATTATAGATGTTGTTTTTAAGATTATCTATGTGCTAATTAAGCTGATTGAAGAAGATAACATGAAATATAAGAGGTTGACGATAAAAGTTAAGGTGCTAGGCGTGTGGACTATTTTTGAAGATTATTCTTATGATGTTTTGGGTTGAAAATGATATGGTAAGCATAAGTGTCGGTCCAAATCACACACGCAAGTATACGTGGTCGTAGCAAGTAATATAATGTTAAATCGAATGTCGAACCCACAGGGACTTGCGTAAACTACTTATTGAATCACTCTAATTGATATTTAATCGAGCCAAAACAAAGTCCAGGAATATAACTAATTTATTCTACGATTATATGAACTAATTATCAAGTAACGAGAGTATTGTTGTGTATTCAATAGAGACAAATATNAAATTAAGCACAGTGACTAGGTATATTCCTAACCACAAATCCGCTCCCCTGAAGGGTTAAGATTGCGCTCTCTTCAATTCTTCTTTAATCTATATACGGCTTTCCCATGCATAACATAGATAGTATATAGAACCAAATTGTTGGCCAAACAATTAAGCAATTAAACGCAAAATTGAAGAAACAACCATATATTGAGCGAATTATAATCAAGGTTAAGTTAATATCGAATAACAATATTCATGTCTAAACCACAACCCCATAACAATGGGTGTTTAGCCACTTATACTAGATTAAACAATTGCATAAGTCTTGCATAAATGGAAAATACTAGAATAAGATGAAGAAAACTGATAATCCTTTGCTTCCTCAATGATCTTGTGTGTATATTCTCTCCAAAAATGGCATCCTCCCCTCAAAGTTGTGTTTTTGGGTCTATTTATATGTTTGGGATAAACCCTAAACGTGTAGGAGACTTCTATTCAAACCGGGAAACACTTAAAACCTTCAAAACTCGGAATTGACCGGACCAGGGACCCCAGGCGTTAAGCCCCAAACGCCCAGCTATAGCCTGGGCAGGCCTGGCGTTTGGGCTCTAACGCCCCGCTAACGCCTGGTCATGCCAGGCTTTAGGGCCAAAACGCCCGGCTATGGCCCGGGTCACTCCTTTTCGACTCTTGAGCGTATTTTTGACGTTTGTACACCCCTTTAGCTCGGCTTCCATATCCAATTCACCTACACATGAAATAGACTCCATTATGCACCTATAACATGTATTTTTATCACAAAAGCACATAAAATGTAAGGTACATGATGCTGAAAACTATGGATTCTAGCCACGCATCAACACCCCACACTTAGACTCTTGCTCGTCCTCGAGCAATATCCTTCAACACGTACACATTTCATTAACAAGGAGTATTTTACTTTTCAATCACACACATTACCCCTTAACTATGATCGATACCGGCAATCAAGTATGAACATACAAAATTTCACATTCTTTCCCTTCTTTAAACATGCCCAAGTATAACAATTTAATCAATCACACGAATCAACCTAATTGCAACCACCCAACCTCAAGAGTCGACTTGCAACTACTAAGCCCTCTCAATTCACGCACCTACCCAACAAGAAAATTACAATATTACCAATCGTTCATGAGATCATGTGCCCTCACCAACAACAAAAGAGTGAATATAACTAGTCCACACATTCAAATATGATTTTGAACATAATTTAAGGACATCACACAATTGAAAAAATTCACTCACTCTCACAAAGAATTTATATGCATCCCATGGCCGCACCATAAGCTTTCCCGTAGTGTAGATCTCTACTAATTCAAGTTAGCCAAATCTAGGATCAATTAGGACTTTTAAGGTTGTAATGTAGGCTAAGGGACGGGTAGGATATATTTAGAAATAGTAACTAACCCTCCAAAGAACTTTAATACACTACCTTCACAAATTAACACATATTCTTCTCAACCAATTCCCTTGCCACAATTCATATTCAATTTAGCCCCTTTTTTTTAATTAAGCACTTCTATATTGTCACTAGCACAAATTACGAAAAACTGGAGGTGTGTATCTTTTTGTACATACTTTTACTATCATTTTGTTCTTTCCTACACACACTCCATACATGAAAGTTCACTGGCTCGTGACTTTTGAATACAATTCTTAGTGCACTAACAGGCCTTTCCATGGCTCCACTCCAAAGTTACTCCCCAATATCTCATCTTACTTCTTTTAGCGACTAAGTGCCTTAGGAGGAAAAGGTGCAAAAATCTCAATTTAAGAACAAAATAGGGGTACGGCTTGTAATATGGGTACCAAATAAAAGGTCTAAAGGCTCAAAGGGGCTAGCAACTTGGAAAATTTTAATTCTTATGTGACAAGCACACCCTTGATCAAACAAGAAAATGCCTACGTCATCTCCTAGACTAGCATAACCTACAATTTTGCTTCGA
>ML313168.1:0-37714 GCA_005239505.1 Nicotiana paniculata
AACTAAAAGAAGAGAAGAGAAGAAAAACTGAGTAGAATCCTCTGTCAAAAGTCCTCCCACGAATTGCCACTTAATGTGATGTTTTTGGGTCTATTTATATGTTTAGAATGATCCCTAAACATCACCAAGACTTCTATTCTAACTTGGAAACACTTAAAACCCGTCAAAACTCAATTTCTGGCCGTTCCGGGACCCTGGCGTTTCAGCCCTAAAGCCTGGGTAAGGCCAGGNACGTGTATTTTATCATTAAAGCTCATAAAATGCGAGGGATATAATGCTTAAAATCACGAATTCTAGCCACACATCATTACTTTTAATAAACTCTTTGACCTCTTTCTGCTTATACGTTTTATTCAACCCTCTCATATTCCAAGTTATCACACTCATATTGGAATAAAGTAAGGATCATGATATAGCTCATGTACTTGGCTACATACTTGCACTTGGCTTGTACCTCTTCATTTCTTTGTTTGCTTTCCAGTCTTTGAAATCCATTGGCCTCAACTACTTCCTTCTCCTCATTTTGTCTGGATTTGGCTGTCCTTGCTACTGATTTACCAGTCACAGTTATCCAACCTTCATGTAATAACCCAATATTTTTGATATACTTATTATTTGTGAGATTGAGAATGACTAAATAATTAGTGAGCTTAATATTACACATTTAGTTGGGTAACAAAAAAAATAATTAGAATAATAAATAATAATAAATAAAAAAATGTGCTAGGCCCACATTATTTCTGTGCTGGCCCACATACAAAGATTTAAGTTAGAGGGTAAGGTCATTAACTAATGCACACATATAAGGGTTTAGTCGGCGGCACACATATTTTGGAAGAAAAGGAACAAATTGTCTTTGGGTGCAGTAGCATTGTCGAAACCGAGGGCTAGGAGAGTCGACTGCTTTTGCAACTCAAATTGTTATCCAGGTATACGATTAACTTCATATTCCTAGAATTAAACTAAGGGTAGTTAAACTTATTTGTAATGATGACAAGAATTACTTTGAATATATAGTGGCCATGGCAGATACGTACCTAAAACCTTGGGAAAATACATAAAATATTATAAGGAAACCTTGCTATTTAATAAGAACAAAGCTCTTTAATATTGGTATTATGAAATTGGACTACTTGGCAAAGGAATCTATTCCAGAAAATTCCATACAACGTTGACTTAAGGTTGTTTATATATTCCTGAAATATAACTTACACTTCATCCTTCATGCACAGATTCACATTTGTTTATGAAACAGATACTATCACATTCTACTTAGGAGTAAAAGTCCGAATGAGCTTTAATATGTTTTTGAATATCTGTGTATAAGAGATTAGTCGATTAGTTAATAGGTCACATGTCGAGTATCATATTGTACTCTAATATAAGAAATTAGCCCGTCTACTATAATTGACATTATTAATTAATATTTTGGATAGACTGAGGCTATTGAAAGCCGTTTGGTTGGCGTTCTAGAAGTCGCAAATTTGGGAAACTTGTCGTTGGCGAGGTAAGTGGGACTTTAAACTTTGGTACTTGATTTTCTAGAACCCGTTTTAAAAATGTGTTTTCTCTGCTTGGTCCATGTGTTGGGACAAGCGTGAACTTGGCAGAATCGGTGGTCCTAGACCAGCCGCAAATATATTATTTTAATTAAAGTACAACAATATATATATATATACATATATATATATATATTACTTTATAAGTTGTTTGATAGTTTAATACGGCTGTGCGCCATGGTGTTGAGTTTGATACGGCCGTGCGCCATGATGTTGAGTTTGATACGGCTGTGTGCCATGATGTTGAGTTTGATATGACTGTGCGCCATGATGTTCAGTTTGATACGGCTGTGCGCCATGATGTTGGGGCATTGTGTATGCCTTTGTACATCACCTGAGCATTGTGTATGCTTCAGTGGGCATTGTGTATGCTCTGTTACATATTTGAGGCATTGTGGTGCCGTTGAGGACTTGTAGGTGTGTTGGTAAATTTCTTTCACTGCAATTATAATAAGTCCTTAGTGGGTATTTTTGTTGGTTAATTCATAATAACTTTATTGATACACATACATTGAGTTATTGTATAATTATCATATTTACTATATCATTCGTGTTGTGGTGTGTTTGTATTTTCTAACACTTGTTTCAGAGGTATTTAAAGTGGCGGGTCGAGGATCTTACTGGGTTATATTTACGTATAACTCACTCCTTACCTGCATCTCTATCTACCATTGCGGGAGATAGAGCTAGTGGCTGACGAGTTAGTTTGAGTGGATCCGATAGCCGAGGTGAGCCACCGCATTGTTCGTGGAGGCTTTTGATTCAGATTTACCTAGTTCGTGTTAGTTATTTCCTTTTTCTTTGGGGTTTGCATACCCGTCACTAAAACTCATATTACTCTTTTAGATGCTCCATGGTCTTAGTGTGGGATTTGGGCTAGAGTTTTAGTATTTGAGTGCTCTTTAAATTATAAATAAATTATGAGTTTATTCGAATAATTATTTCGTATTTAATAATATTTGGTGTTTTTGAGCTAATACGTGTTTCTCTCAATACTTTTATAATAGATTAAGAGTACATGAATTGGTTCACCTAGCGGGCAATATAAGCTAGGTGCCAGTCACGTCTAGGGGGTAGTTTGGGACGTGACACCTTCATCCTTCTTTTGTGTTTCATCCTTTCCTACCTTTGTCTCTACTATCTGAGATGTTGTAGCTATTTTTTTCATTTCATTCTCCTTGTTTTCATCCCTTCCATCCCTATCAACTCTTACCCAAACCTGCTTACCCTGTGGCATCTTCCTTTGCTGAATCAGTTTTTGTGGTTGTGGCTTCCTATTTTCATTACAATCATGACTTATCTTCAAATACTTATTGCAATAATTTGGTTCCCAATCATACTCCACCTCTTGCAATATCACTTTTCCTTTTGGATCATGCAGCTTCACATGCCTGGGTAGTGGTTTAGTGATGTCCATTTCTACTAACATTCTAGCATACGAAATCCTGATTGAGCTAGTGGTACACTCAACAGCATAGACAGGATTACCTAATGCACTTCCAATTTTTCTCAGTGCTTTCATGATCCAGCAGTTTAGAGGTAGGTTAGACAATCTCACCCAAAGCGGAATAGTCTTCAAAACTTCATCATGTACATTGAACTCTTCTGTCCATGCCTTCATAATTATGGGTCGATTGTTAATTGTGTGAGGTTCAGAATACAGAATTAGATCTCTTTCCTCCATATTACTAAATCTAATTACAAAGTATCCTTCATTGTGGTAATAGATTTGTGGCTTCACTGAGAAATTACCTACTGAGTTCAAAAATCTAACCATAGCTCCAATTGTAGGTGATTCCCCTATCACATATAGCACAATAGCATTCCTCCATTTTCCAGTTTCCTGTTCAATGTCTTCATTTTCTAATTTCACAAATTTCTCCCCATTTTGCACAATCGAGGCCATAAATTGAAGATTCATACCTTTCATAGCTAGTTTGTTGACAACCACCACATTTGTCGACGTTTGATTCTTATTATCAGTCTTCAGCTCATCATTTTTGAGTTTCTCAACAATACCATAATTGCATGGTACTGTTCCATTATCGTTCTTCTTCATCCCTTGAGCTTGTGTCCCAGTCCCTGATCCACTTGCTCTGAGCTGTGCTGTTTTTGGAGTAACAACAATTTCCTTCTATTTCCCTTTGTTGCAAGCTAGATCTGCATTTTCTCTACTCATCTCACTCTTCATGTTCCTTGGTGTAGCTTTCCCATCTGGTTCCTCAATTTGTATCCCTTTTGGAGATACAAACAATTTCAGTACATCATTTCTTGTTGCAGCTGATCGATTCTCATCAGTGACAGTCTTCTGTTGGTTCTTCTTAGGTCGTCCCCTCCCTTCCATGGCTTCCAAGCGCACGTTAGCTAATCCACGTTAACGTGCGCCGAGAGACTTACTAGAGAGATACATGATGTTTTTATGATATCATCATTGTCACCAAATTATTCCATTTGTTTATGCTTCATCAAAGAGAGCAAATTCTATATTCTTTTTTGCACGTCATTTGTATTCTTAATTAAATTTAACCTAAATATTACTGATTACGAATGTAAACACTGTGAAATTAAGAGAGTATAACTAAAAAAAAGTTGATCCGAGCTGCTTGCTAGCCGATGATGTTTTGGAGCATAATTGAACTAATCTCTATCTAATAAGTCTCTGGAAAAATTAACTTACCCATTGCTCCTTGTTAGATGCTTATGCAATTTGAATTGAGAAAATAAAGAGTATCCCGCGTTTACACAAGATCCGAGAAAAAGTTACACCCAAAGGGGATTAGTGGCTGATTCCATAGTCCACAATTGTGATTTATAAGTTATACGGAGAAAATAATATATATAAAAGATAAAAAAAAAATTATTTTTAAAAAAAATGAAGTGCGCGCACACACATAGATACATATAGACAAAACACCAAAACCCAATTTGAAAATTAAAGGCAGATGGAGTTAACTGCTGGATCGCATTATATATTCCATATTCTTTAGATTGCTACCGCAAAGACAAAAGGAAGAACAAAATGCCTGGTGAAAATTACATGGCCTTTCATTCACTCACCATTAAAAAAAAAAAAAAAAAAAAAAAAAAAAAAAAAAGAAAATAAATAGTTTTATTGTTTTGAAAGAAAAAAATATATGTGGTGACTNAATACCCTGCCTAACACTTAATTTCAATCATCCAATATCTCACTTTTATTCACACACCAAAAAAACTAGACCAAGATACTCTTCTCAATATATCTATTGAAAATGATTGGGTGGGAAGATGTTTACAAAGTTGTGGTAGCAATGGCACCACTCTATGTTGCTCTGATTTTAGGTTATGCCTCAGTAAAATGGTGGCGAATTTTCACAACTGATCAATGCGATGCCATCAATCAACTCGTTTGTTATTTCACTCTCCCACTTTTCACCTTCGAATTCACAGCCCATGTTGATCCTTTTGATATGAATTACAAGTTCCTTGGAGCTGATGCCATCTCAAAGGCAATCATAGTCGCGGTGCTAGGGCTTTGGGCAAAGTGTAGTAGCAAAGGGAGTTATCGTTGGTTCATAACGAGTTTTTCTTTGTCCGGACTTACTAATTCGCTCGTTGTAGGAGTACCTTTAATGAAAGCCATGTATGGTGAGGAAGCTGTACATTTAGTTGTACAATCATCGGTTACACAAGCAATTGTATGGCTAACTGTTCTATTGTTTGTGTTGGAGGTGAGGAGAACAAGGACTGATTTTAGCTTAGATTCTGCTGTTGGAGACGTGAATAATAGTAGTAATTTTGAAGGAAATAATAGAAAGGTGGGGGCAAGTATCACTAGGCCTTCATTTTGGTGTTTGACAAAGACAGTGTGGTTGAAACTTGCTACTAATCCTAATTCATATGCTTGTATCTTTGGCCTCACTTGGGCACTTATATCAAACAGGTTTGTAACTATTTTTACTAATTAATACTACCATTTTGGATTTAACTTCAGTATACTAATGGATCGTTTGGTCCAAAATCAGGTTATCCTAGGATTATAACTAGGGGTAATCTCACTTTTTATATGGGATACATAGATAATCTCATAATTTTGGATAAATAATCTTATCACGGTTTTAGCTAATTAATACCCACAGTTAAACATTGGACTAATTTATACCGGGATAACCCCTTAATCCCTGCACCTAACTGATATCTAACCGTATAAAAGAACTTTTATACTATCATATATACTAAGTTGCTCCGACATGGCAGTTTAGGTGTGCCGCAATCGTGTCGACACGACACTAGTCTGGGTGTGGGGATGGGATCCGTAACAGATTTGGTCAAACAATTTTGGGTACTTTGACCACGACGGACGAAAAAATCCGAAACGAGATACGATTTGAAACTCAAAATCAGAACCAGAACTAGGCTAAATTTGAAGAAAATGACATACCTTATCTAGGAAATCAATCATTTACTTATCTTCAACTTGAGAATAAAAAAGAAATAAACACTTTACAAGCTATACATAAGTATTTCACAAAATGTCACATAATTTAGAGATATTTTTATACTTTATATTTTTTTTGAATTATGTTTAGCGTGATCTCCGCACCCATACCCATACTCGAAGAAGCCGACCTCTAGATCCGCACCCTTGTCTGACACCTCCACCCGTATCCGAGTAGCTTAGCTATCATATCACTAAAAGGTAAATTAAACGACAAGTATTCGTGGGATTAGTAACCTAGAAAGTGAGCAGGGTACGAGCTTTAACATATTTAAATACACCAATATGTATCATTTTATTAGATACCAATTAATGATTATTATCTATAATTATCTTATAAATAATCCAAATATATGATTATATGAAAAACAATCCGTTAGATAAACGATAAAGGCTAAATATATTGAGCCAAGTCAAGCTTTTCATTATGCATGTTAAGATATATTGTTCGATAATTGATCTTACATTTTGATTAAATAGGTGGCACTTTCAGATGCCAAGCATCATGGAAGGCTCTATTCTAATAATGTCAAGGGCTGGCACAGGCACTGCCATGTTTAGCATGGGTAAGGAAATATTCAATTTGTTCTTTCATAATTTTTACACTATTTTCTTATATGGTAATAAAAAGAACAGTTCGATGTACAAGCTCTCACTAGGCATAGAATTCGAAAAAAAAATGTTCTTATAATAGCATACAAAAATCAAATATATTATGTAGGCGTTGGATTTAAAATTGTAATTTTAGAAAAAAAATAGTATTTGAAAATAAGTTGAAAAATGGTATTTGGAATGTGAAATTATGTTTGGACATGTATTTCACTTGAAAAAATGTTGCAATTTTGTGAGTGGAAGAAAAAAGTTTTTCTGAAAATTTTGAAAAAAGTGATATTTTTTAAAAATCTCCAAAAACTTGAAAATCTCATAGACAATTTTTTATTTTTTTTTTAAAACTGAAAAAAAGGTTTAAAAAAAAAAAAATCTATGGACTTACTGGTCTTAAGTTAAAATAAGACTTTGTTTATATGAGTACTGCAGGGATGTTTATGGCGTTGCAAGAGAAAGTGATAGCATGTGGTGCAAGGCTGACAGTGTTTGGAATGGTGTTGAGATTCATAGGTGGACCAGCAGCTATGGCTATTGCTTCTATTCTTATTGGTTTGCATGGGGATGTCTTACGTGTCGCCATAATTCAGGTATATTTACAGTTTATTGGACTATATATCATTCTTTTGACATTACTTACTGTAATTTTCATTTATTTATTTATTTTAATGTTGCACTTCTGGTTTTCTTTTTTTTTTTGGGTGGGGGTGGTGTTGGGATTGAAATTAACAAGGTATTATGTGGAAGCTAATAGTTGTAAATTTTGGACCGTAATAAATCAGATATAAAGAAAAATATACTAAAATATATATAAAAATATAATTTGTCCAATTAGCCTACGTATGAAAAGAAAATATAAAATTCTATTGAGAGAAAATTCTTCCCTTAAACAAAACTCACTAAACTAATTTTCTATGTTCTAATTGTGGGAAGAATGTCTTCAACTTATAGATGACCAAATTTTTTCCCAAGACAAGGAATAACCAAATATAGAAGAAAGTTATATTTTACTTTCAGGAAAAGTAAAAACAATTATGGTAATACTTTAACTTTTCTTTGAGAGAAAAGTAAAACTCAAATATGATAAGAAAACAGGGCAAAACCCCTAACATGGGGTAGGTTTAATTTTTTTTATTAATGTGTTTTTTAAGAAAAAATAACCTAAATGACGGTCTATTTAACTATTTAAATTAATAATTTATGAATGTATAATATATGTAATATATATACAACCCATATTACATATGTGTATGATTGTAAATAGTGAATGCGTAATCTATATAATAATTGTAGTAGTTTCTCTCTTTCTTGCTCGATAGCAGTTGAATCTTGTAAATCTTGTGTTAAATGTTTCTTCAAATTCTGTATTCTGTGGTAGATTTTGTCTTATATTGCACACTCATCATAGCTGTCGATCGAAAATTCAGACAGCTGACAAATTATATAAATTGCAAAGAGTATTATTTATTCATCACGTATTGTGAACGGTAATTAAGTCAATAATCCTTCTTCTTTTTTAGTTATGGAAGTGCATCAAAGTCTAGAATAGACTGATTAATTCCTCTAGTTCTTGTGAATTTAAAGGCCCGAATTAAGATGAATATATTCCCACATATTTTACTGTAATTTAGAAATCAATTCCTAGTTCCATATGGGAGATAGTAGAATCTTGACGACACTATAAGTTGTTTTTGTAAAACCGTCACTAACTTTACTTCGGACTATGTGGCTGATCCGCTGAGAAAAGACGGTAAGGCAAAGAGAAAAAGCTTAATAAGGTGGACGGCGAAGCCGAAGCAAGAGCAAGAGTGCTACTATACTAGGATTCTATCTATAGTGGAAACGTTCAATTTTTTTTTATTTTTTTCATCTGGATATTTAATAATTTATTTATTTTATTTTCCCTTATGCAGGCAGCATTGCCCCAATCTATTACCTCCTTCATATTTGCCAAAGAATATGGTTTACATGCAGAAGTTCTTAGCACTGCGTAAGCAAACAACCTCATCACCTTGTTCCACAGTTGCATTACTTAGACATAGCTAACTTATTAACGAATTGATAATTATTTTATTTTGCTTTCGAGATAATTGTTAATTAATAAAGCTAATAGGTAACTGATATTTAATGGAGTATCACTTATTTAAAAATTGAGAATTATTGGTTATTTCTCCAACCTAAAAAGGTCATTAAATTTTATTATTTACAATATTATAACATATTTTGAATTTCTTATTTATTGAATTTCAGAGTAATCTTTGGCATGTTGGTGTCCCTTCCGGTATTGGTTGGCTATTACGCTATCTTGGAATTCCTACACTAATTATATTCCTAATACCAAAGAAATTAGTTGTTACAAAGAACCACAATTAATTTTGTCGCATTTGGAGAGCATCCAATATTACTTATAGATGAGTTTGTTAGTAAGTTATTATTTAATCTAAGCTTAAACTCGTTATTATGTGTAAACCTTGAAAAATGAAAAAAGACATACAGATTATATTGGGGCGTAGATAATGACCCTTTTTTTTAAGACGTGCATCCTTAGACACTTGTATAAGAACTTGGTTCTTATATCTTGTCACGATCCAATTTTCTTTATAGGTCGTAATGGCGTCCAACATCGCCGCTAGTCAAGTCAACAATGAACTAGCCATATATTTATTCTTTTTAATAATTTCAACGTAATAAGAAGTGGAAAGTTCAATAGAGTAAAGCATAAACTAATAAAAAGGCAAATATGGTGAAACAAATACTCGAAAGCCATCAAGTGTCTACGAGCATATTTCCAAGACCCGGTGTCACAAGTGTATGAGCAACTAGTAGAATATACGAAATTCCTATACTATTGTCTAAATGAGATAAACATAAAGTAAATACAAAAGAGAGAGACTGACTGCTGTAGAACGGACTCAGAGAGCAGCTCACCACGATGTCTCAAGATAACGAGGATGCGCGCCTGAATGAACACCACATGCACCTACTTGAGACCATGCACGATTAGTGCAGAAGTGTAGGTGAGTACATAACCAACATGTACCCAGTAAGTATCCAGTCTAACCTAGAAGAAGTAGTGATAAGGTGGCGACAATGACACTTACTACTAGCCAAAAATAAAAATACAGAAATTCTAAATAGGCATGGAACATGTGAATAATATAATAATAATAACAACACAATAGCAAGCAGTGAATAGATGATTCTTTTAGCTAATAGTAAATTTTAAAATCTCCAAATCAATTTCGGTCATTAAATAAATTATAACCACTCAAGCCATAAAATAATATCAAGTGTAATCGGGCTCCGAGTATTATCACGCACGATTTATACCGAGACCGTACGACCCGATCCAAAATACTGTGTGCACTGCCGAGAGTCGAACGACATGAACCATAGATGCATCTATTATACTGATGAGGCGAAGGGACCGCTCCCATGAGAGTAGAGAAGTTTACTATGCTCGTGGAAGTGCTTGAGACACCAGAGGACAAGGATTCCTCAGAGTTATTATGTATTCCCCAATTCTTCCCAAAAATAAGAAATCTAAATTTGCAACTTTAAAATCCCTAGTGTCAGCTATATTTAAGACAATTAATATGCATAGTAAACATAACAGTAAAACTAAAGCATGACATGGATCTAAGACTACCCGGACATCTCATGAAATATAGCTACGCATGGACTATCATCACCTAGTGCGTACGTAGCTCCCCACACAAATAATACACAATAAGATACACCTAAGGGGATGAGTTCCCTCTTACAAGGTTAGGCAAGAAACTTACCTCGTTCTCGAGCTCACTGCCGGTCCACAAATCCATTCTAAATCTCTAACTTGGTGTCGAATAACCCGAAACTAGCCAAATGTTATATAAATTAATCAATATACCCTCACAAGTTTTAACTATTGAGTAATTTCCCAAACCAAAATGAAAGATTCCTAAAATTCACCCTCAGGCCCACATGCTTGGATTCCGAAAATTTTCGAAGATAAATGTTTATAATCTCACGAACTTAAATATATAACTTTCACCCAATTCCATAATCATTTTCGTGGTTAAATCCCATTTTTATCAAAACCTAGGTTTTTCAACTACATCGACAATTTGTACAATTTATGTGTTAAGAATCTACCCAAAATGCATGCATTAAACTCATATTGTATAGAAATTACTTACCTCAAAGTGCTAGGTGAAAACTCCTCTTCAAAGAGCTCTAAAATTGCCCAAGAAGTGAAATTAATCAAAATAGCATAAGTTCCGACATTAAATGAACATCACTGCCCCAACGATTTTCGCTTCTGCAGATCCTGGGGCACACATGGGACGCCACACCTACGGATAATCCATCGCAGGTGCATTCCTAGCCCAGGCTTCTTCGCTTCCTTCTACGGATGGGTTTTCGCTTCTGCGAACCCGCTTCTGTGGACGGGCTTTCGCTTCTGCAGAAGGCCCGTCGTACCTGCGACCCACGCCTGGCTGGTCTTGCTTCGCACCAGAGGCCCCATCATCATAGAAGCGGCCCTAGGCCGCTCCTGCAATCACAAGCTCGCTTTTCCGAGCTCGCACCTGTGGCCAAAATCACGCAGGTGCGGACGCACCAGAACTGGTGCACCAATAGTCCCTCATGCAGATTTTCTGAGTCTAATTCCAATCCGCTTTGCATCCGGGGCCCCCGACACCCCATTCAATAACACTCACACATCCAACAACATAATACGGACCCGATCGCGCGATCAAAACACCAAAATAATATCTAGAAATACGAATCGGACGCCAAAACGCATGAATCGAATTATGAAACTCCAAAACTTCTAGATATACTTCTCCGCATCCGATTCCTATCAAATCAACTCGGAATCACGCCAAATTTTGCGTGCAAATCACAAATCATAATACATAATTATTCCCAGGGGAATCCCAATCGGACCTCGATAAAACTAAATCCTACTTCAAATCAAATTTAATGAACCTGAAAACATTCAATGCGCCAACTTTCAATATTAAGCGTTGAAACGCTCCTGGGTCGTCCAAAACCCGATCCGAACATACGCCCAACTCCAAATTCATCATACGAACATATTGAGACCGTCAAATCCCAGTTCTGAGGTCGTTCACTCAAAAACGTTGACTCAAGTCAAACTAAACCATTTTAAGCCAATATTAAGGAACTAAGGGTGTGTTTGGTATAACGAAAAATGTTTCCGTGGAAAATATTTTCTTGGAAAACAAGTGGTAATCTTACTCATTTTCCGGTGTTTGATTCGCAAATTAAGGAAAATGACTTCTCAAGATTATTCATAGATAATATAGATACAATAAACATAAAGCCATAAACTTTCGAACCAACATTATTCCGAACCCACAGATTCCATAAACTTCCGAACCGCTAAACTTTCTAACCCGTAAACATTATAATTCTAAACCCGCAAACTTCCAAATATATAAACCTCTGAACTCATAACATTGGAACTCGTAAAATTTAGAACATGTAAAGTGAAAAATGAAAAAAACAGAACTGAAAATTAAAAAAAATTGCCCCCGGGGAGGGAGGTGAGCAAGAGGGAAAGGGTAGGAAAGGTGGGGTAGGGGAGAGAAGGGGGAGGCGATTAGGGTTAGATGTGAGGGTAGATGGAGTTTTTGGAAAATGTTTTCCTAAATTTTTCTAGGGAAATCATTTTCCTCCAATTTCAGAAAAATGTGATTTATAGGAAAGTATTTTCTAAACTATTTTGTGCAACAAAACAGTGGAAAATGGGAAAACGTTTTTCTGAAAATATTTTCCGTCGTACCAAACACACCTTAAGTGTAACGATTTCAACTTGAACCCTTCCAAACCCAAACTAACCATTCCTGCAAGTCATAAACAATAAAAGCACATACATAAAGTCTTATTAGGGGAACAGGGATCTAGAAAGAGAAACGAGCGGTCAGGTCGTTACATTCTCCACCTCTTAAACAAATGTTCGTCCTTGAACGGGTCTAGAATCGTACCTGGAGTGCCGAATAAGTGTGGATATCTGCTCCACATGTCCTCCTCTGTCTCCCAAGTTTCCTCCTCGGCTGGTTGACTCCTCCACTGAACCTTTACCGCAGAAATCTTCTTGGACCTCAACTGGAGAACTTGCCTGTCCACAATGGCAACTGGCTCCTCCTCATAACCTAGACTCTCATCTAGCTGAACTGTGTTGTAGTAAAACATATGCGACCTATCAACATCATACTTCCAGAGCATAGACACGTGGAAAACCGGATGAATCCTGATAGACTGGGAGGCAAAGCAAGCTCGTAAGAAACCTCCCCAACTCGCCTAACACCTCAAATGGACCTATAAACCTTGGGATCAACTTGCCCTTCTTCCCGCACCTCATGATTCCCTTCATTGGCGATACTTTCAAGAGAACATTCTCGCCCACCATAAATGATAAATCACACACCTTCTGATCCGCGTAACTCTTCTGTCTGGACTGTGCTGTGCGAAGTCGCTCCTGAATCAACTTCACCTTTTCCAAGGCATCTTTCACCAAATCAGTACCATATAACCTAGGCTCGCCGAACTCGAACCATCCAATGGGTGATCGACATCGCCGACCATACGAATCCTAATATGGAGTCATCTCATTGCTGGACTGATAACTATTTTTATAAGAAAACTCGGCCAAAGGAAAGAATCAATCCCAGTGCCCTCTAAAGTCAATCACACATGCTCTGAGCATATCCTCCAAGATATGTATTATCTACTCCCGACTGCCCGTCGGTCTGCGAATGAATGGTTGTGATGAGCTCAACCCAAGTCCCCAACTCACTGTGTACTACCCTCCAGAAATGCAAAGTAAACTGAGGGCCTCTATCTGATAGGATGGAAACAAGCACACCATGAAACTGAACAATCTCCTTAATGTAAATCTAGGCCAATCTCTATGAAGAATACGTGGTCACAACCGGAATGAAGTGTGCCGACTTGATCAATCTGTCGACAATGACCCAAACTGTATCAAACTTCCTCAAGGTCTGTGGAAACCCAACTACGAAGTCCATAGTGATCCTCTCCCATTTCCAGTCAGGTATAACCATCCTCTGGAGTAGGCCACCTGGCTTCTGATGCTCATACTTAACCTGCTGGCAATTCAGCCACCTCGCTACATACTGAACTATGTCCTTCTTCATCCGCTGCCACAAATAATGCTGCCTTAGGTCGCGATACATCTTCGTAGCACCTGGATGAATAGAATACCGAGTATTGTGTGCCTCCTATATAATCTTTTCCCTCAATCCGTCAACATTAGGAACACAGTGACGACCCTGGAGTCGTAGAAAACCATCCTCATCGATAGTAGCCTCCTTAGCACCACCTTGTAGTAGCGTCTCTCTGAGAACCAACAATTGTGGATCGTCGTATGCACGAGCCTTAATATGCTCGAATAATGAAGACAGAGCGAAGATGCAGGCAAGAACTCGACTGGTCTCTGAGATATCTAACCTCACAAGTCTATTAACCAAGGACTGAATGTCCAAAGCTGAAGGCCTCTCATCTGCTGAAATGAATGCCAAACTACCCATACTCCCCTGCCTTTCAGCTCAAGGCATCCCCATCCGCATTCTCCTCGACCGGTTGGTAATATCATAATCTTTTAGTAACTCAAGTCACCTGCGCTGCCTCGATATCCCTCTTCTTGAACAAATGTTACAAGCTGCAATGATCAGTGTAAACCTCACAGGACACCCCATAAAGATAATGCCTCCAGATCTTGAGAGCATGAACTATCGCGGTCCAAATCATGCACGGGGTAATTCTTCTCGTTGGGCTTCAACTCACGTTTAGCATATGCAATAACTTGCTCCTCCTACATCAATACACAACCTAGACCAATGGTCGGGCTCGGCCTCTAGCAAGAGGGGGAGCAGCTCCTCCATGGTCGGGTACATCTGCCGCGCACGTTCGCACCATCTACGAGGGAATAAGAGAAAGACACTTAGCACAACACCAATTGCACGATAGGAGATGAAGAAAGAGTAGTTTACCTTGCTCGTAGAAGTACTTGCAACGCGAGAGGACATGGATTCCTCAGAGTTATTATGTATTCTCCGATTCTTCCTAAAAATAAGAAATCTAAATTGAAAATTTGCAACTTAAAAATCCCTAGTCCCAGCTGTATATAAGACAACTAATATGCATAGTAAACATAATAGTACAATTAAAGCATGATGTAGATCTAAGACTACCCAGACATCTCATGAAATATAGCAACGCCCTGACTCTCGTCACGTAGTGTGTACCACATAAGTAATACACAATAAGATACACCTAAGGGGATGAGTTCCCTCTTACAAGGTAAGGCAAGAGACTTACCTCGTTCTCAAGCTCACTTTCGGTCCACAAATACACTCTAAATCCTCAACTCGGACAAAACAACCCGAAATTAGCCAAATATTATATAAATTAATCAATATACACTCACAAGTATATAATTTAACTATTAGAGTAATTACACAACCCAAATTGAAATATTCCTAAAATTCACCCACGAGCCTGGATTCCGAAAATTTTCAAAGATAAATGTTACACATAACCTCAAGAACTCAAATATATAATTTTCACAAAATTCCATAACCATTTTCGTGGTTAAATCCAATTTTTATCAAAAACTAAGTTTTTCAACTAAAACCAAAATTTCTAGAATTTATGTGTTAGGTATCTACCCAAAATGCATGTATTAAACTCATCTTATATAGAAATTACGTACCTTAAAGTTCTAGGTGACAACCCTCTTCAAAGAGCTCTAAAATCGATTAAGTGAAAGAAATGAACCAAAATAGCCTAACTCCCGACGATAAATGAACCTCACTGCCTAGCGATTTTTGCTTCTGCGGATCCTGGGGCGCACCTGCGGATAATCCATGGCAAGTGTGGTCCTAGCCCAGGATGCCTCCCTTCTCTTCTGCAGACGGGCTTTCTCTTCTGCAAATGGGCTTCTACGAACGGGCTTTCGCTTCTGCGAACCCGCTTCTGTGGAAGTCCTGTCGCACTTGCAACCCACGCCTGGCTGACCTTGCTTCGGCCTGCGGCCCCATCACCGGAGAGGCGAGCCCGCTTTTGCGGAACTTTGCTGCTTCTGCGGATCGCTGGCCACTCACCCCCAGGCCTCTCTTGCAATCACAAGCTCTCACCTGTAGCCAAAATCATGCAGGTGTGGACGCACCAAAACTGGTGCACCAGTTGTCCCTCATGCAAATTTTCCGAGTCTGATTCTAATCTGCTTCGCATCTGGGTCCCCCGACACCCCATCCAATAACACTCACACATCAACAACATAGTACGGACCCACTCGCATGATCGAAACATGAAAATAACATCTAGAAATACAAATCGGACACCAAAACGCCTGAATCGAACTATGAAACTCAAAAACTTCTAGAAACACTTTCGTGTGTCCGATTCCTATCAAATCAACTCGTAATGACGCCAAATTTTGCATGCAAGTCACAAATTATCATACAAAATTATTCCTAGGCTTGGAATCCCAATCAAACTTGGATAACACCAAATCCTACTTCAAACCAAATTTAAGGAACTAGAAAACCTTCAATACGCCAACTTTCAATATTAAGCGCCAAAACGCTCTCGAGTCATCCAAAACCCGATCTAGACATACGCCCAAGTCCAAAATCGTCATACGAACCTATTGGGACCTTCAAATCCCGGTTCCGAGGTCATTTACCCAAAACGTTGACTCAAGTCAAACTTAACCATTTTAAGCGAATTTTAAGGAACTAAGTGTTCCGATTTTAACCTGAACCCTTCCAAACACGAACTAACCATCCCCGCATGTCATAAAATAGTAAAATCATATACAGGGAGTCTTATTTAGGGGAACGAGGATATAGAAAGAAAAATGACTAGTCGAGTCGTTACATATCTGCTCTTTCGTTAAATAACTGAAATAGTAAAGTGCAGAATTAAATACACAAGAGATTTTATAATGGAAAACCTCCTTGATCAAGGGAGTAAAAATCACGACCCACCTCTGGGATTTCTCACAAAAACTTTACCAAAACAATGAGCAATTTCAGGTTACAAAACTCTTATAACCTAAGAGACTAAATTCTAGCCACTTGATTGCCTACAACCACTATGATTGTAGCAAATTGCTCAAGCTAACTTTAGCCTAAGATTTGAATTCCCCCATAGAGAAAAACCTCTCGAAATGATTTTTGTATAAGCATATAATGTTACAGCTCAATAAGCCTAATACAATGAACTAGACTAGACACAATGGATTTGACATTGTATCAAGGAACATGTTCTCTAGTCTGGTTCTTCTGCACATTTCAGCCTTCAATATCCACTTCAGAATTTTAAACTCGGTTTTTTCTTGTTATTCTCTCAACTTACTCTGAAGAAATAATGGAAGTGTGTGCGTGCAATGAAGTAAACTTGGACTACTTATAGGTAACACGTTAGTAGCATAAATAGTCCAAATCATAAAAGGGAACAAATAATAAGATACCTACTTCATAAAGAAATTTTCATATATGATCACATGGTTTTCTTTATTTGTTTCTACTCAAATTCTAACTCTTTTACAACAAGAAACATGTTTAATTTCAATCAATTTCGTGCAAAATATATCCCTTAAAGATCTCCATTCTTACCCTAGAGAATAAAGGAAGTATATGAAAAATATAATTCTTTTCGTAAAATAAATCAACTTTTAACTCTACTTCCTTTCAAACTTGGTCTCCAAGTTAACAATAAAGATTTACCAAGATTCTCTATAATCTAGGTGGCTAGTATGTCATAAAACACGAAATAAGATAATATATCTCTCAAACCAGTAGGATCAGGTCCTTCACCAGGTTTTTCGACCAACCAATATATTTACCATGTTTGTTAATCATCAAAACCAAAATTCACCAATTTCCGATAATTTACCACTTTTTGATGATGACAAACAAGAGTCCTTTCCAGCAATATCGGAGTGCAGTAACTTTGTGTAAAAGTTACTACCTTGTAAGAACCTTCAGCAACTACTTTGAGAACGTGGTTCTCAACACACGTTCACATGATACAATTGTCTCAATAATTTCCCCTTTTGGCATCATCGAATATATTAATATCTAACAGTATGCCAAACATATAGCAAGAATGTAATATCATTCCTATGGCCGATGGGGCTACACAACAAACAATCAAGTTAAACACTCTCAAGAACACTAATCTAAGGATACTAGCCATCAAAAAGTAGTGAAACCAAAGAAAGCGGGAATTACATTAAGAAAAAACCAACTGCAATGTAACAGTTAAGCACTACAACATCACAATAGAGCTAAAAAGCATGATTGTTCAACAAAAGACCACAGGATCAAAAGAGAATTGATCCTTTTTCAAAGGAAAAAGTGTAAAGGACCAGATTCAAGAGTTTCAAAAAATATGAAAAGTTTTCTTTTCTCCTTTTACAACTGCAGTAATAATTTCTCCTTTCACCATCTTGGTTCAAGTGAACTTGAATAATACCATATTGACCTTGTTCTTTTCAGTCCTCCTTTTTTTTTGTAAGAGGTGCTGAGGAACTGAGTTGTTTTTCATTTGATGCCCCATTTATTCATACACAACACACAGAGATTTTGCACAAGTGTAAGGGATTCACCTTCCATTCATTTCAACCATATAGATTGCTAGGCGTATAAATTTTCGATACATGCAAAATCTGACAACATTCACTTTTTTGTGTAAACACATATTCTTTCCTTTTTTTCTTCTTTTTCTTCTATTTTTTTTAAACAACACACAACTTAATTTATAAGCTCCAGTTCCTCCTCAGTATGTGCATCCTTTTCTGTGCAATTATATCAATGCTCTTTTTGAACCTCAACTTCTGATTCTCTCTTTGTATATGCATCTTTTTCTCCTTCATGTTATATGGCTAACAATGTTTAAGATGTGTGTAAGGCTGGGGATTTAACAATTTTAAACGTTCTGGGTAGACGATGCATTTTTAAGTGGAGTTTAGACTGGACTATGTGGCTTTTGCAAGCAAAACATGAACTCGGTCTAGAGTGAGCAAGTGCATACTTGAGCACTGACAAACCAGGTTCTTTTGCTTGTTCCTTCCCAGCCTGCAATGACTCTCCATCTTTGACAATAAGGATAGCATCATTATACCATTGCGAGAACTGTTATATCTTGGTTTGGATGCAATGCTTTTTACAGTATAAGACTAGAAAAGACATTTAAGCCATTTTAGCATACATCAAATACAGATCATACTAGCCAATCATTTGAGGGAAGACTCAACCAAGCACATATGTGATTTATCAAACCAAGTTCCAGCATATTCATTTCAAATGAACCATGTTCAGTGCTTTGGTGAATATGTCAATTTATTCCCCTTGATTAATTTAAACCATGCCCAACTGCATTGTAACCTACTTCAGAACTAGTTCCCTTGACTTCTCAATATATGTGCTTATGATTTTCTTTCCTCACTTGAAACTTGACTTAGAATAATATCTATTTCAAAGTCATCATCTAGCACATTCTTTTCAACTAAAAACTAGATTTATCAAAAATCACATAAGCACTTTCGAGCTTACCATCCACAACCAAATACACATAATCTGTATATTGAGAGAGTGATTTACCTATCTTACTTTTATTAATAATTTATCCTTTCTTACCAAATGAGACACTCTCTCTTTGAAGGTTTTCTGTGATAGAAAATTTGATTTATCTTCAGTTATGTGCCTTGAGCAACCAATATACAAATCTAAGTAGCACAATTGGTTGCTCCCTCTCACTTTAGCCTGCAAAAGTAGATTAGAGGATAAATTTAGGAATCCAGACTACGTTGGGTCTCTTATTTTGAATAAAGGATGAATCAAGTACTCTTAGTCCAATAAGTCCAAATATATTTTTCATTTTTTAGTTTTGCCTTAAACAAAGTTGTGCAACCATCCTTTAAGTGACAAGTTTTACCACAATGTGTGGACAACTTATTTTTATGAATTTCTACATACTTAGGATCCAGTTTAGACAAAGATTTCTCATATCCAATTACAGTCTTATTTCTGTTATGATTTTCTTTCAGCTGATTTAGCGCATCCGAGGACTTGTTCCACTTAGTGTTCTGGTAAGTTCATAATTAGCTTTGTTCAGATTCTTTTCTAGTAATCTATTCTTTTTAGTTTCAAGGTACAATTTTTCTTTTGTCCCTATCAATTCCTTTTCAAGAGCAATATGAATTTCACTAATTAATTCCTTACTTTTATTTAGTACTTCCTTTTATTTCAGATTTTCAAGTTTGAGTGCTGCATTTTTAGTTTTAAGAACGTGAATATGTTCCTTAAGATCTTTGATTTGGTTTCAAGTTCAACATTATTATGTTCAAGACTTAAGGAGTCTATTTTAACACTTGAAAAACTATTCATTAACTGATCATTATCAGCACTCAACCTATCAATTTTATTCATTAAAGAGAGCACTACAAGCATCAATTCTTTCTTAGACAATGCATGAATATTTTCTTTGAGATCAGAAGAGTTTACTTCACTAGATTTATTGTCAGAGTTTGAGTCAATCATGTACATCATAGCAATAACTCCGTCTCCATCACCTTCGCTTTCTAATTCTTTGTCGTAACTATCATGAAAGGCTGCTAACATAGTTCTTCTAAATTTGTTGTCAAATGATCTCTTTGGGGACCTGAAGCGCTCAAGGACCATGTCATTTGACTGTTCCTTCTCCTTTTCTGCTCTTTCATTTCTGAAAAACTCTTTTAGCTTGCAAGTTAGTTCATTAAGGTCTTCTTCATCAAGGTCAAATTCATCACTTACATCTGTTGTTAAGGCTGAACTTTGTTTTTTCTTTGGCTCATCCTTGCTTTGATTATTCTTACGAAGCTCATAAATCAGCAGGTTTCCAAAGTTCATCCATTGTTAATTTGTCTAAATCATTCGCTTCTTGGATGCATGTAACCTTGTTCTCCCATGAGGATGGCATTATCCTCAAGATTTTCCTGGCAAGTTCTCCAGAAGAAAGTACTTTTCCAAGAGATTGGGGTTCATTAGTAATAAGAATAAACTGAGCATGCATGTCCTTTATTGTCTCCCTATTATCCATAGAAAAAAAATTGATATTGTCTCATAAGGAGTTCGATTCTAGCCTTTTTTACCTGGTTAGTACCTTCATGAGAAATTTGCAAGGCATCTCAAATTTCTTTTGCTGAGGACAGATAGAAAACACGTTATATTCATCTAGACCATGTCCACAAGTCAGTATCTTGATGGCCTTAGCGTTCTTCTCCAAAATCTTGTAATCTTTAGCGGTGAATTCCCCATTAATCTTAGGCGTATTTTGTTTGTCCCTATTTTTTGGTAGGAATTAGAGGTCCATCAGTAAATATTTCCCACAATTCATAGTCTTCAGCCTACAAGAAATTTTCCATGCGATTTTTCTACCAACTATAGTGTTGGCCATTAAACAGTGGTTAACGAGTGGTAGATTGTCCCTCATTCATTCTAGGTGGTGCATGTAACAACTCATTTTAATCTCTAGCACGTCGTTCATTGGTTTGAGTCTATGAGTAGCTTCATTTAAGGTATTATGACTTATACGCGGGGTCAAAATTGAATTTCGGGAAGTTCAGAGTTGATTTGGAAAGAAAATTCTCATTTCGGAAGCTTTAAGTTGGAAGAATTGACTAAGGTTTGATTTTTGAGTAAACGACCTCGAAATTGAGATTTGAAGGTTCCAACAGATTCGAATAATGTTTTTGGACTTGAGCATATATCTAGATCGGATTTCGGATGACCTGGGAGCGTTTCGGCACCTATTTTGGAAAGTTGGTATTTTGGAAGGATTTCATAAATTTGCGTTGAAGTGTGTTTTAATGTGATCAATGTCCGTTTGGTATTTCGAGTTTAGGGGTAGCTCTATATGGTGATCCCAGTCTTAGGAGCGCATCCGGATATGGATTTGGAGGCCCGTAGGTCATTTTGGGGTTATTTGGCGAAAGTTGGAATTTGAAGGTTTTTGGGAAGTTTGGCCGGGAGTGGACTTTTTGATATCGGGAACGCATTCCTATTTTAGAAGTTGGAGTAGGTATGTAATGTCAATTGCGTCTTGTGTGCAAAATTTAACGTCAATCGGACGTGATTTGATAGGTTTCGAGTCCGTGGTATGGTTAAGTATCGAGCTTTTGCAGTGGGCTATGAAAGGGGCTTGGAGTGTCCTATGTTATTATCAGCCTGTGGTGCATCATTGGGGGGAATGGGAGGAAATAACTTCGGATTCATAGAGAGATTATCAGAATGGGTGTACCAGTTGAAGATGCGAATGTGCGCACAAGGAGGGTATAAGATGGTTCGTGGATTTTGAGACAGCGTGGCCTCGTGAAATAAGGTCACTCAGGGTGAATGCGGATTGGGTTCATTATATTTTGAATGGATCTATTATTATTCCTAAGGCAAGTCCAGAGTAAATCAGAAGAAGTTGGTTCGTTTAGCAATGGTTGGATCGGCATGGTGGTGGCAATGATCAATTCCTTTAGTGTGTTAAATTATGCAGGTGATTTGAGGCGGTATGTGCGAGTCTTGACGACAACCGTAATTGAATTTATTATTTGGATTCATTCGAGTATTATGGTATGTTATGTATAGTTGGATCCTGGAAGAGTTAGTGTGGCTTAGATCACTTCTCGAGGTTTGTATTTTATGCGGTTATGGGATTTCAGTCACGTGTTGCAATGGTTCTCCTGAAATGAATTAGTGAAAGGTTTTTATGTGATGGGGTGTTTATTCTATTAGTGGTTCAGGAGTTATGATGGAATTCTTATACCCTCGCGTATTGGCATGATAGGCGTAGTGAGCGGCGTGGGAATTGGAAGCTGAGAATCAAGGTTGCGGTTCGGTGTTGGCAAGAATGTCACGAGCTCGGATGAGCGTGAAGGGATTTAGATGGTTAGAGTAAGCTGGTATTGTCTTTAGCATCACCTAAGATCGATGTCCTGTGTAAGAGGCTTTGTGCACTGATTTGCGAATTCTTGATTTGCTTTACAGCATTAATATGGCCGGTCGTATGGATGTGCAAACTTGTTACCTGGTGCGGAAGGCCGTGGGAGCGTATCCAACGAGAAAATTGTATAAATGTGACATGTAGTCACTTGATTGATTAATTATTGAAACCAAGTATGGTGATTGTGGTACTATCGCTAATGTGAGAGTATAGGCCTGAAAGGCGCTCTATTCAGTTGGTTGTGAATTGTGGAAGTTTGTTCCGGATTCGATGACTGTTCTTGTGTGTCATGGGAAAAAACATTGTGGATCCTTGAGAGGTTAATTTTCCAAGCATGCTATGATCAGGATCGTTTTGAGTCCGTTGATGGGTCCAAATATCGATGTGTACTCTACACCAGCCTGGGTGTGTTCATTCAGCATAGCATTCCTTATGGATGAGTATTCGGCATTAGATGTCAATTTCGTCAGCAATTATTTCATGTAATACTCTATTGTGTCCTGTGGGTTGTGAGACGACTTGATTATTTGCACATTTGTTGAGATCCCACGTAGCGATGGTTTTAGGTTGCCAGATGGCTCTCGAGATGCAAATCATGTATCGCACCTTAGTTATGCTTGAGTTTTGTAGCATATGCTACCCGTCTCCCCATGATTTGTATTATGCACTTGGTGTGCTTATGGTTGATATTCGGGCATTTCATGAGTATGAGCGTTATGGCTCGAGGTGTGTTTTCTTTAAATTATTATGTGTGGATCGGGTGGCATGCCTCCATGGGTATGCTGTTTGGATCGGGTGGCACGCCTCCACGGGTATCATGGTTGGATCGAGTTGCACACCGCAAAAGCGTGATGTTGAGTACAGTTCCCCATATCTATTTTTGTGTGTTTTTTTCTCACTTTCTGAGGATGGTTCATAACATCCTTTCGGGTGTTTAATTAGTTACGTGGGTTGAGTAGTTCTTTCCAGAGTTTGTTTCCTTATGTATCACATTCGAGTTTGTAGCTTGTTGGCACATTGTGGCATCATACGAGACTTTTGGCAGTGTCTGAGGTGGCTTATTGCTTGAGCAGACTAGGGGAGACGAGATTATTGAACCTGGGATCAGTGCGATCAGATTTATATGAAGCATATTAAAAAGTAAATATCGCTATTTGGTTAATAATGAGGTAATGGTTCGTGTCAAGAGGGGAGACTCGATGATTTGTTGACTCGGCAGTTGGTTATGAATCTCTATGCATCTCTTCCGTCGAGGCAACATCGTAAGAGTTGGAACAAGACTTGTATGTGCCATGAGGTGCGTTGTGGGCATCAGATTTGTGGAATTTCGGCTATTGTTATCAGAGCATGTTACTATGGTTATGTGAATTACGCGGTGCATGGTGTGAACTCCGAACATGTATACAATCATGTTTTGGTACAGTGTGTAGTAACTGATACAGTGTTCGAATGTTGAGAGCAGGCCCGATGGCGGATTCCGGATGTTAGAATCTTCGGGCTGGCTCTAAGGTTTATTGACTAAATAGAAGGGAGAATCTTCGGACTGGCTCGAGTTAATATGCTCAACTGGGTTGTGGTAGCACAGGTAGTTGCTCAAGGGGATAAACAGTGATTTCAGACAACTCCAGAGTAGTTCCTAGCACGTTCAAGGACGAATGTATATTTAAGTGGGAGAGAATGTAGCGACCCTGTCACGCCCCTCTCTCTTCTCCCTCTCATTTCGGATCGGTCAGGGTACTCGACATTATTGGGACAACTCGTTTCCTTTTGGGAAAGGGGTAAGGAATTGAAGAGTCGCCACCTAATGAATTAATGTGCGTTAGGGCACCTACTAAGGGTCATTTACAAACACAGATTGGATAACCAGAGATAGGGTAAGGGCTTTAAATTACGTCAAGGGGAAGGTGTTAGGCACCCCTCGAAGTCCACAATTGTGGTTCCCGGCCAAACAAACTTTGTGAATTTTAAAACAGGTAGCATATAAGCAATAAAAGCACATAGGTAAACAAATAAAGGTTTTTTGAGAAAATTCGCAGTCTAAGCACACATATGTGCTAATGTTTTTAAAAGATTTAAAGTCTAGGCACATATACAAGGTTTTGAAAGATTTACAATCTAAGCACACATGTGTAAAAGATAGGGGGTCCTAGGTTGTTTATCCTATAGGATCATATCCATGCAATGCCCGATAATCACTCCTCAATGAGGGGCTACACATTGCATTAGCGCACATGTCATCATATCCATGTCTACCCTTTCCCAACCCTTAGTGGTTATTAAACGAGTTTATTTAACGACCTATATGCGTGTTGTTACCCGTCCCTTCTTAATGGTCCTAGAGGAGATTAGGACCTCTACCTATAGGCAGTCCTAGACAGACCCCTAAGGTTTAAAAGGAGAAAATACTAGGCGACAGACAAGAACAAATAGCACTTTAGCAGATAAAGGCAGGAAAAAGCAATTAAGAGGCTCAGATTTACCTCCACAGATAATGCACGTAAACAACACGACTCAAACGCAAACAAGAGCAGTATTATTAGACAGGATCCTAAACATGATGTCTAAGTGAATATCAAAACACAGAAGATATGCATTTTTATTTTTATAAACCCAGAAGCAAGGGCCCTAATCAGTTTGCCTACTGATTTTAAGCATGTTAACCATTAAGCAGTAAACACAAAAGCAACAGTTAGTTTTATAAAGGTTGGTTACCTAAGGCTTGCCTAGGCATGGGGGGAATGCACAATAGTTACCAGAATTATTAAAATAGTTTAGAAGTTGTTTTACCTAAAGCATGTTGTTCTAAGTGATGAAAAGACACAAGGGTTATTACCAGTTTTACTAACATATGATAATCATATGTGATACTGCCTTGTGTCCCTTTTTCATGCATCAGTAGTTTAGCTAGGTCTGACTTAGTGAGATCCTAAAATAGGGTATCTAGTATGAACATTATAAGATGCAGAATGATTTATATGCAAAATTCCTAAAAAAACATGATTTCTAGATGCACAGAAAGTTACAGCATGATTTCAGAATATCCAGTAGCAACAGTTTTCATGTTAATGTTGCTATTTAGCCTAGAAGCAGTATTTCTAAGTGATGAAAATAATGTCAAATGAGATGCTGAAATAGTAAACCTAAGAACACGATATCTAATGCATGACATTCTTAGAATGTATTGGTCCTAAACATGGATTCTAATGCGCACATAGAAATGTAATCTTAAGGCATGGTTTCTACCTTATTGATATCGACAGTAGACATGGCTACCCTCCCTTTTTCACTATCAATCCCAAATATTCGTTTACAACAATTATTACAAACCAATGGGAATGAATTACGTAAATAGATAAAGAAAAATAAGAAGTTATACTATAGGGAGCCTGAAAACAGTCCCAGATTCTCAGAACCTCAAATGCCCAAATGTTTCATAGCATTTCTCATATCCGGGTGTGTCAGAGTTCCCAAAGGACTTCAAGGGATCCCGGCAGTGCTCACACCCAGATTCCAAAACCATAATTGAGTAAGTGCAGTGTATAAGTGCCAGCCCCAGTGCATCAGAGTTCAGAGGGATCTCACAGGAATCCCAAGGCAGTCATACACTGGAGGGGCAGAACTTAAGGACCTAAGAGTAGAGTGAGAGTGCTTGACATAGTTTTGAAAAGGTTTAACAGGAAAGCAGTATTTGAAAATGACACCCAGTTGAAGTAGTTTTATAAAATAGGAGAATTGTTTAGTAAAACTGCTTTTGAAAACAGTTGTATAATTTAAACAAACAGAAGGTCAGTCAAACAAGTTCAACAATACTCAGAGAACAAACCTTCACACAGGGATAACTGGGTATTAGGGACAAGTAGAGCAGGTATGGTGAACACATAACAGACAAGGGTCCTTGGCAATTAGTGCAAATAGTAAGACATAGATTCAGGAGTGCTAATTAAAACAAAGTCACAGAATCAGAAGTGCTCTAGGGGATTCATGGGGTTGGGAGATAGTATAGTATAGGATTTCATACTAAACACGATTGAGCATAGCATAAAGACAACTTAGGGTAACAAATCAATAGGTGCATACCAGAACTAGGCAACCAGTACAGAAGCATCAAAACAGAGTTGAGTCACATTGAGTCAGATTACAGGTTTATAATAGCATGCTAACCCTAAAGAGTTAAGACATAACTAGCATACTAGATGAAGCAATGATGCATGGAGGTCAATTACATGTTGAACAGCAAAACAATAGATAGAAACAGATTAGGAACATGATAAACTGAAGCAATAAAAGAAACATATAGGTTTTGGGACTTGAATTGAAAATCAGAATATACCAGTAAAGAGACAGGAAACACAAAAGTGAAGGGACATGAGAGCACAATATCTAGCCTTGGCTTGTAGCCGGATAACTTAGAATAATAGTAAGTGACACCGAAAGAGAGCAAAAAGCTTTGAGTGTGAGAGATAGTTTTTGAACCAAATGTGTTCGTGTGTGTTGAGTCTGTTGGTTGGTGAATGAGTGTATATATATATATAGTAGTTTGAAACTAGGTAGAATAAGGTAAGAATCACAATTAGGCAGTAAATTATGGAACTCAAAACCAATTAGAGTAAAATCAGTGCAAGTACTCCCTTGATTAAGGGAGTTAACTTAAACGGTATGAACAAGTAACAAATAAGGAAAGAAATGAATGTGTAACTGGAGAATAACAGATAAGTAAACAATTCAAACAGTTCAAGTACAGAACATGTAATTAGGACTAGGTACATAAGGTTCTAATTAAGGAAATATCATAAGAATCAATTAACAGTATAGTCAACAATAAAATAAGGCGAGAAAATAACTTAGAGGTCGGAAATAAGTAAAAATATCATCACATGAAATCAGTAAAAGGTGTTAATCACAGAAAATTAGGGATTCAAATAGGAACAATACTGATTAAGGGGAGAATTAACACAAAATTTCTATGAACAAACGGAATAAACACATAATAGGTAAGAAGAAGTAAAATCAGAAACATAGTAAAGTAAGAATCACATAGAATCAAGGATTCAACTAGAGAAGATAGAACTGATAAGAGGAATTAACAGAATAAACATAATATAAGCGGAAGAGGGAAGAATCAGAAACCCTACTTAACATAATAGGGTAAAATCACAGATATTCAGAGTGTTCATGAGAAATAAGCACACGAACATATTACCAAAGACGAACTCAGAATTATAACAAGTGTTAAAACTAAGGTTTTATTATGACAAGTTATGACTAAAAAGCAATTTTAACAAAAGGTCGTTTTAAACATCAGAGAACAACATTAAAAGACTAGAAATATATTTTGAAGAAAAGTTCCGGAAACCCTAATGAAAAAATAAAGTGACGCTTTGAGAAATCGAAAGGTTTTTCATGAAACAAACGAAAATAGCTCAGAAAGACCCCAGATCTGTTATAGATCTAAGAGGTACAGTAGAAGAGGTTAGGGTTTTTCTAGAAAATAACCTAGAAATAGAGAGACTAGCTTAGAAACCCATAGGTTTAGCCGAAAAAAGGAAAGATCTTACTCGATCGAGCCATGGTGGCCTGAGAATGGTGAGCACAGGCCCAGGGATGAGTGGAATGGACACTGGTCCCTTGAGGACCTCACAGAAGGCAGGAATCCCAGCATAGGAGAGCCATTAAGGCTGGAGGATGGTGGTAAGCCCCCATAGTCGACAGCATGAGAGCACCGGCGAGGGGGAATTAGGGTTGGGGAAGAGAGCGTTTGAGAGAAGAAGAGAGGATATGACAGCGGAGTGTGAGAGGAGAAATGAGAGAATGAGGGTTTTGGGAGGGGGGGTAGACTATTAGGTTAATTATGGAAACGGGGGATCTGGTCCGTTGATCAAAAATTGATCAACGGTCCAGATTAAACAAGACATTGGGTTGGGAGATTAATGGATTTGGGCTTGGGGTATTTGAGCTTGATTTAATCAGGTTTGGGTCTGGTCTAATAGGGAGTGATTAATCAATTTAGGCTAAAATTGAAATAGGCATGGGCTATTTGTTAAATACCCAGATAGTTTAATTAAAATAGTTTTATAAGGTAATTACTATTTATATAAATGAATCAATTCAAGCCTAATTCTACACCGGACATCAAAACTTCATTCTGAACACACTCCTAAGTCCCAAATCACCTAATGAAGCTATACGAGCCATAAAATCCGCATTCCAAGGTCGTTCACCAATAAGTCAACTCTCAGTTGGCTTTCTCAACTATTAGGCTACTTTAAGGGACTAAATGCCTCAATTCTCACCATAACCACTCCGGACCCAAACCAACTGAGCCAACACAACAAAACAGTCTAGCAATATATAACAAATGCAGAAATGGGGGAAAAGGGGTAAATCTCACGGAACGACCGGTCGGGTCGTTACATTATTTCCCATAAATAATTACAAAATCGCATCACAAATAATTTCAAAGGCATTTCTTGATTTAATTCATTGTTTATGGTCCTAATAAGATCAAATTATTTCATAATTGGCCAAATTAAAATCTTTTGGATATAATTGCAATAACTTTGCAATTATAGCCTAAGCATGTAATTTTATACAAATTTTTTTACCAGAATTTAGCCTTCTATATTTTTAAATATCAAATAACCATTTTAAAGTTATTTCCATGCATATGATTCATTTTTATAAATAGTAATTACCTTATAATTTTTATAAATAGTAATTTCCGCACCTGCGGCCACTTAGTCGCACCTGCGGATCCACTAAGTTGGAATAATGCTATGGGGTGTGTTGGTATGTTTAGTTGGGGCCTCGAGGGGCTCGGGATTGATTTCAGATGGTGGAAGGGTTTTGAACTTGGAAATTTGCAGCAATTAGCTGTTGGTGCAAGCTTCTGGTGTTTGCCGGACCTGCGGAAGGGTAGCCGCAGGTGCGCTGTTGCGAAAGGAGGCTGGGCAAGGGAATTCCGCAGGTGCAAAGTTATGGCCGCACCTGCGAAGCCGCAGGTGCGGAGGATTGGCCGCAGGTGTGAAATTAGTCCGTTAAGTGGGGTTCCGTAGGTGCACCTGGGATCGCAGGTGCGGATCCGCAGGTGCGACTAAGTGGCCGCAGGTGCGGAAATGCTGGCAGAAATAGTATAAAAAGGGGCCTCCGTGAAAATGTTCTTATTCCACCATTTTTGCATGCGGGGAGGGGGGGGGGGNAAATAGTATAAAAAGGGCCTCCGTGAAAATTCTCTCATTTCACCATTTTTGCATGCGGGAGGAGCTCTTTGAAGGGAATTTAAAGAAGGGAATTTGTGGTTCTTCAGTGAAGGTAAGTTCTCGAGTTATTAACATCGTTTCTATGCTATTTTGTTCGGATTAGGCTTGTGAATTTGAGGATTTAAGTAGGAAAAGGTTGGGAAGAAGGGGTGGAGAATTGGAATTTTTTTTGAGGTTTTGGGTAGGCAATTGTGATCTGATTGTGATGATTTTTGTATGAGTAGAATCGTGGGAGGACGAGGGTTCTAGTGTTGTAAAAATTATCGAATTTCGAGACGTGGGCCCGGGGCTCGGGTTTTGCCGAATTTCGAGATTCTTGTATAATTTGATAGTTTTCGATTGGGTTGTGTTCCTTTGGTATATACTAATGATATTAAACTGGTTTTGGCTAGATTCGGAGCAATCGAGAGCCAATTCGAGGGGCAAGAGCATAGCGGATTAGTGTCGTGGCCGGTAGAGGTAAGTAATGGTTATAAATCTTGTCCTGAGGGTATGGAACCCCGGACTACATATTTCTCATTGATTTTACAATGGCGCACATGTCAGATGACGAGTATGTGGCACGTACAGATTTTTGGATGGGACTAGGTCCTTTCCGTGGTAACTAATGAGTTGCATATTTTACTCAAAACCTTATGTTAAATTATGTTCTAAAGATTGTTGAAATATTTGGGATATAAGCCGTGTTGGGGCCTCGTGCCGATCTGTTTAGACCCCTTGGGGGCTTTTTACTGCTGTTTTTCCTCACTATTTGTTGATGATTTCAATCAACCACATTGTGCTTACTGTTTTCGAAATTCAGCCTGATTTATACTACTTTGAGATTTGAAATGATGTTTTGGGTCGAGTACCCTGATTTACTGATTCGCCCGAGGGGCCTTTCGAGTGGTTCTGCTGAGTGAGGCCGAGATCCTGATTGTGAGGTGCTGAGTGATATTAGCGCTTGGGTTGACACCTCCAGTGAGCGCACAGAGTGCCGAGTGTCGAGTGATTGGGAGGCATGAGTGACTGTGAGGCATGCCTGAGGGGCTGATTATGATACATATTTTTGCCCGAGGGGCTACTTATGATTTTACTACTTTCATTATGAACTTATGAAATATGTTTATGCCCGAGGGGCCTCTATATGATTCATTTCATTTTCATACTAAATCTTTCGGTTTGAAGTTGTTAAAAATATGCATTCTTCAAAGGACTTTTCTGAAGTTGATTTTAAGGCATGATGATTTCGTATATCTATGTTTACACTTTTGAAAAGTAAGGCTGTGTATATTGTGATTTGATGGCATTGATTTTATGTGCTTCTTTGCCGCTTAGACTAGATTTATTTTCATTACTACTGAGTTGGCGTACTCACATTTCTCCCTGCACCCCTGTGTGCAGATCAGGTGCAGATACCGAGCATTAGCCATTTATTCCGTGCGGAATCGGATTGCGGGATATAGAGGTAGCTGTTCAGCGTCCACAGCATCTCTGTTTTCCCTTCTTGTTGTATCTAGATTTTATTCGGAGGTTTTGTATTATAATGTCGTACCTTTGGCTTATTTTCCTTAGATGCTCATGACTTGTTGGCTCCGGGTTTTGGGGTTGGTGGCACCGTATATTGGCTTACTTTATTTAGTAAACTCGGTGTATTTTATGGAAATGCTTGGAATTGATTGGGATTTTGAAAAGCAATTGGGAACATGTGGTAGTTGGCTACCCTAGTTCCACGATAGGCGCCATCACGGCCGGTTTAGGATTTGGGGCCGTGACAGTTAAATGCTAGATAAATTAGACAAAATATCGGAAAATTATACAAAATACCAATCGTTGTTAATGCATGATTTTGAAGGTACATATGCAATTTTAAAAATATTTTGGGAAAAATTGGGTATCAACAGCTGCCCCTCTTTACCCGAAAAGGATGAAAGAGTTGTCGGGTAAAGATAGATGGCCAATTTTGACAGCGAAACGGTTAGAGAGGTTTAGGCAACGCTCCGACTTCTGAGCTGCCTACATATCCCTGATTTTACAGGAATCAGGTCGTATGTTGTTCCGGATTCATCGGCAAAGTATACCGATGAAGTTATCACTAGAACGGACACAACATCTAGGGATGAGCGAATGAACGGCGTGCGGGATATCGGGTTTGATACGGTTTGGGAGAACTGGACCGGGATTTCTCCTGCTGGGATAGCCGTTGCTTGCCGGGTATACCTACAAATAAGAGCAATACAAGCGTATACTATGCATAAATTTAAACATGATGCAGGTTCCCGTTGGACTATGAAAGTTTTCTTTGGACGGTTAGGGATGACGTCCTTAGACCATGATGTCCTGGGCCATGAATGGCTTGATGAGAGATTCGTAGGCCATGAAATGATGTTCTCGGGCCATGCAAATAATGCCTCCGAACTATGATGCCTTTGAATAATGATATGCAAATTGAGAGAGATCCTCAGGCCATGACATGGTGTCTTCCGGTTATGAGGATGATGTCGTTAGACTATGACGCCTTTGGACATGTTGGCGATATTTCAGCCTATGATATGCAATAAAATAATGCTGACAAGACAGAGCTTAGTCTTGCAAATTGAAGGGCAGAGCTTAGCCCGAAAGAGAAGCGAAGTAGATAATGTTTGAGAGAGAGCGCTTAGTCTCGGTGAAAAAGTAAATTGGAGGAGGAGCTTAGCCTCATGCAGATAGGAAGATAGCGGTTAGCCGTATGCAAAATGGAAGGCATAGATTAGCCTTATGCAAGGGAAGGCAGGGGATTATCCTTATGCAAATGGAAGGCAGAAGATTAGCCTTATGCAAATGAAGGCAGAGATTAGCCTTGTGCAAGATGGAGACAGAGCTTAGTCTCATGCAAATGAAGGCTGAGCTTAGCCTTATGTAGATAGAAGGAAGATGATTAGCCTTATGAAAATGGAGGTAGAGCTTAACCTCATGCGAAATATGGGACAGAGCTTAGTCCCATGCAAGATGAAGGCAGGGCTTGGCCCTATGCAAAGGAACAAATAGTGAATGCTAGTAGGATTTCTTAGCAGGTAATAGGTTGTGGTATTGTGATTGTTGTGAGAACTATGACTATGGAGCATGTTTGTTCTTTTGTGCTGATAGGTAAACTTTGCATTTGCGACTGTGTTGAAGCTTGTGACTTCGAAACCTGTTTGTTCTTTATTCCTGCATCCAAAGAAAAATCGTGAGTTCTGTAGATGGGGAAGGTTGGTTCGTATCCCCGCTGGCTTTGCTTGCTTCGTTCTGCTTGGTCTGATGATCCTGTTTATGTCATCGGGGTAGCGTTTGCTAAACTGAGCTATATTTTGAAAACGTGCATGATTTTATAAAGACATAGTAAACATATATTTTGAGAAATTTATATGAACCGACGACCGTGACATGGTTAAAGACATTGCAACCACTCATGCTACGGAATTTTGAGGGTCCTCGTCAAAATTCTGCCCCAGTTAGATGGTTGATGATTCTGACCGTTGTACATGCTGCGATCGGCTGACCAAACCCATAGGGCTGCCTATGTATCCCCTCTTAAACAGGAATCAGGTCAGGCATAGTTTAATTTACATCATTGAAGAAAAGCATAGAAAGTTACACATAATATCGTTTGACTGCATCTGAATTGATTGGCTTTGGCCAGACTTCTCCGTCCATTTCTGCAAGCATGAGGGCTCCTCATGTCAATACTCGGTGAGCCATATATGGACCTTGCTAGTTGGGAGAAAATTTCCCTTTGGCTTCATCTTGATGTGGAAAGATCTTTTTTAACATCAGCTGCCCCGGTGTGAACTGTCTTGGCTTGACTGTCTTGTTGCAGGATCTGGACATTCTATTCTGATAAAGTTGACCGTGACATATTGCATTCATCATTTTCCCATCTATGAGGGTCAACTGCTCGTACCGGCCTTTTATCCATTCTAAGCTCATCTTATTGTATGATTCTTAAGGAAGGGATATCCACTTCGACAGGACTAAAAGCTTTCATACCATAAACCAGTAAATAAGGAGTTGCCCCGGTTGATGTGCGGACTGTGGTGCGGTATCCCAGTAAGGCGAAGGATAACTTTTCATGCCACTGTTTGTGATTTTCTATCATCTTTCTCAATGTCTTTTTGATGTTCTTGTTGGCGGCTTCCACAGCTCCATTCATCTGTGGTCTATAGGTTGTGCTTGATTTTGAAAGACTCACAAATGTATTTCATCAGGTCACTGTTGAGATAGGAGCCGTTGTCGGTGATGATTGACTCTGGAACCCCGAAATGACAAATGATATGGTCGCGGACAAATTCTGCCACGAGTTTCTTAGTCACTGCTTTGTAGGATGCCGCTTCGACCCATTTTGTGAAATAATCAATACGTACTAAGATGAATCTGTGTCTATTTGAGGCGATAAGCTCTATTGGTCCAATGACGTCCATTCCCTAGGCAGCGAATAACCAAGGCGAGCTTGTTGCATTGAGCTCGTTTGGGGGTACCCTTATCATATCTGCATGTACCTGACATCGGTAGCATTTGCGAGCATACTGGATGCAGTCTGTTTCCATGGTCATCCAGAAGTAACCGGCTCTGAGTATTTTCTTTTCCAAGACAAAACCATTCATATGTGGGCCGCAGGTCCCAACATGTATCTCTTCAAGTAGTCTGGAAGCTTCCTTTGCATCGACACATCTTAATAATCCCAAGTCGGGAGTTCTCCTGTATAGGTTTCCTCTGCTGAGAAAGAAATTGTTGGACAATCTCCAGTGCATGCGTTTCTGAGTGTGATTTGCAAACTCTAGGTACTCTCTCTTTGACAAGTATTCCCTGATGTCGTGGAACCAAGGTCTTCTGTCTGCTTATTCTTCAACATGGGCACAATATGCCGGCTGGTTATGGATCTTCCCTGGAATATGATCAATGAAGTTCTTATCTATGTGTTGTATCATGGATGATAGAGTAGCCAATGCATCTTCAAACTCGTTCTGAATTTTGGGGACATGCCGAAATTCTGTCTTCGTGAACCTCTTTCTCAATTCCTGCACATAGTATAGATACGACAATATCTTGGAAATCATGGTAGCCCATTATCCTTGTACTTGGTGTATTAGGAGATCTGAGTCACTAATTACTAACAACTCCTAGATATTCATGTCAACAACCATATTGAGCCCTAAGATGCAGGCTTCATATTCTGCCATATTGTTGGTGCAGGGAAACCTGAGTTTGGCAGATACCGGGTAATGTTGACCTGTTTCCCATATCAGGACAGCTCCAATGCCGACTCCTTTGAAATTGGCTGCTCCGTCGAAGAACATTCTCCAACAGTCATAGGATTATGCAATGTCTTCTCCTATGAATGACACTTCTTCATCGGGAAAATACGTTTTCAGGGGTTCGTATTCTCCTCCCACAGGATTCTCGGCAAGATGATCTGTCAATGCTTCCCCTTGACCGCTTTCTGAGTCACATAGACAATGTCAAACTCACTCAGCAGGATTTGCCATTTGGCCAGCTTGCCAGTGGGCATGGGCTTCTGAAAGATATACTTCAAGGGATCTATCCTTGATATGAGATATGTTGTGTAGGCACAGAAGTAATGCCTCAGCTTCTGGGCTACACAGGTCAGAGCACAGTAGGTATGTTCCAGTAGAGAATATCGTGCCTCATAGGGAGTGAACTTCTTACTCAGGTAATAAATAGCATGTTCCTTTCTTCTTGTCTCGTCATGCTGCCCCAGAACACAGCCGAAAGCTTCATCTAATACCGCAAGATAGAGTACCAAGGGTCTACCTGGCTCTGGCGGGACCAAAACTGGTGGCATTGACAAGTATTCCTTGATTATGTCGAAAGCTTTCTGAAAATCCTCGGTCCATTTGGTCGCAGCATCTTTCTTCACTATCTTGAATATTGGTTCGCATATAACCGTGGACTGGGCTATGAATCAGCTGATGTAGTTAAGGCGTCCCAGGAAACACATCACATCTTTCTTGCTCTTTGGTGGTGGTAACTCTTGGATGGATTTGACGTTTGATGGATCCAATTCTATCCCTCGGTGGCTGACGATGAACCCAAGAAATTTCCCAGCAGGAACCCTGAACGCACACTTCGCGGGGTTTAATTTCAAGTTGTACTTTCGTAGCCCGTCGAAGAACTTTCTCAAATTTGCTGTATCGTCGGTGGCTCTTTTGGACTTGATGATGACGTCATCCACATACACCTCGATTCCTTGTGTATCATGTCATAGAATATAGTAGTCATAACTCTCATATAGGTGGCCTCAGCATTCTTTAGTCCGAATGGCATCATCTTATAACAGTAGACTCCCCACGGCGTAATGAAAGCCGTTTTCTCAGTGTCTTCCTTGTCCATCCAAATCTGATGGTAATCAGCAAAGCAATCCACGAACGACTGAAGCTCATGCTTGGCGCAATTGTCAAACATGATGTGTATGTTAGGGAGAGGGAAATCATCCTTCGCACTGGCCGGGTTGAGATCCCGGTAGTCGACACAAACCCTGACCTTTCCATCTTTCTTGGCACTGGCACGATGTTGTCTAACCATGTCGGATATTCAACTACCCTGAGAACCTTGGCGTTGATTTGCTTGGTAACTTCCTCTTTGATTCTCAGACTCATTTCAGGCTTGAACTTTCTGAGATTTTGCTTTATCGGCAGGCACATTGGATTGGTCGGAAACTTGTGAGCCACAATGGATGTACTTAGACCAGCCATGTCATCGTACGACCATGCAAATATGCCTTCATACTCTTTCAAGAATTGTGTGTATTCCACTTTCTCTTATGACGACAAATGGATGATGATGCAGATTTCTTTGATAGTATCTGAATCTCCCAAGTTGATTACCTCGGTCTCATCCAGATTGGACTTAGGCTTATTTTCAAAATCCTCAACTTCTCTGATAATTTCATCGGGTATGACATCCTCTTCTTCTGAATCACTGTCCTTTTGTTACGTTGTTTCATTGCATGTCACAATCATTGATTAATCAGGACAGGAAATAATAATGTTGTATAGATAAAAGTAATGAGAGAAAAACGGTAATAAATAAATAATGATTCGTTGAAACGTAAAAGCGATTTTGATAATTTAAACAAACAATTTTGGAACATCGGGATTTTATTGGAAAACAAAAAATGCGAAAAGGAAATCATTAGCAAAATGAAATAAATAACGTTGTTCAGCCTTGCTACCCAGGGACTCGTCGAGCCCTGGATCTTGTGTGATATGATGATGATGTCAGAATGCACGAACCAACCTTTGGGAAGGGGAATAATCAAAAAGAAAGAAAGCAAAAACAAAAGGTAGCCAAGTCAGTGAGGATCATGAGAAAATATTGCAGTATCTAAACACACATTGCAAGAATATAAAAGTGTGTCCTAATTTGGTGTCACAGCCCCAAATCCTAAACCGTCCGTGATGGCGCCTATCGTGGAACTAGGCTAGCCAACACTCACATATATACAGTTTCTTTCTAAAATCCCAACTCATTTTCGACATTTCATAGACGTAATTAAATTACTGAATCTATTAAGCAAAAAAAAAAACAGTCAAATAGTCTAAAACCATCCCCAAGATCCGGAGTCAACATGTCATGAGAATCTAAGGAATATGCCAAAAAAAAGTCTACTATTATCATACAAAACCTCGGAACGAAGAACTAGGTACAAAACAAGAAAGGGAAAACAGAGATGTGGCGGGCGCTGAACAGCTAACGCTATATCCCGACTCCGGCTCTGCACGAAAATGGATGACTAACGCTCGGTATCAGCACCTGTATCTGCACACAGGGGTGCATGGAGTAATGTGAGT
>ML313169.1:0-20912 GCA_005239505.1 Nicotiana paniculata
ACATACATACATACTGCTATAATGCTGGCGATACCACCACAACGGAGGAGATGTGTAGAAATTCATAACTAACTGCAGAGTTAACAAATCACTGAATATCTTCTCTTGACTAGAATCATCACCTCATTACAAATCGATAAGGGTAACTGTCCTTTAATGTATTTCACCTAATCTTATCGGACTTGATCCCTGATCCAATAATCTCGTCTCACCCAGTATGAACTGCTCAGACAACAAATCACCCCAAACATGACCAATAGCCTCACACGATACCACATCGCGCCAATAGGCCACATCTTGAACACGATACATAAGAAATGGCTCAGGAAGGGACTACTAAACTTACCTAACTATTATGAACTTTCCTCAGAAAATAGGAAGTAAAACACAAGAAAAATAAATATAGGAACCTTACTCATCATCACACTGTTGCGGCGTGCAACCCGATCCAAATAACATACCCGTGGAGACGTGCCACCCGATCCACACATAAAATTCACATAAGGAAATATACACGTAGCTGAATTTCTCACTGCTACAATTTACTGAATATCGGTCACAAGCACGCTAAGTGCATAATACCATTCTGGGGAGACCGATAAGGCCATATGCTACAAACCTCAATCACAACTGAGGTGCGATATATATATATATATATATATATATATATATATATATATATNGAGACTGATAAAGCCATATGCTACAAAACTCAAGCACAACTGAGGTGATATATATATATATATATATATACACACACACACACACTCTGGATCTCAAGAGCTATGTTGCTCACATAACATCATCACTACGTGGGATCTTAACACATAAGAAACTATCAAGCCGTTTCACAACTCACACGGCACAATCGTAATATCACATGAATTTGACGAAGACGGAATAACACCTAATACTCCAAAACCCCTCCTTGAGGAGCGCTATACTGAAATGAACACATCTGCCTCACATGAACCCCATAATCTTGTTTAAATCCATTCACACACTTCAAGCCGATTCTGCTCGCACTGAACTAGGCTGATAGCCTTACCTGGGTCCAAAATAACCTACTTCCTCTCATAACACGCAAGAACAACCATCATAGCCGGGACAAACACCCCACAATCCACAACCAAATGAACCAGACACCTTCCACGTATAAATTCTCAAATAAGCAATATTGCACTTCCTTATACTTGGACCAAATCTTCAATCCATTAAGTGACTACATGTCACACTCATACAATCTTCCCGTGGTCATGCTCCCACGACCTTCCACACAAGGTAGAAAATCTACAAATCTACCACCGGCTACACTAATGCTGTAAAATAAATCAAGAACCCATAACTAGGGTACAAAGCCTCTTCCACCTAATATTGATCTCAGGTGACGCTGAAGATAACACCAGCTCACTCTGAACTTCCAAATCACTTTTTCTTGATCATCCGAGCTCATGACATCCTTGTCAACACCGAACCACAATCTTGATTCCTTACTTCCAGTTACATGGTGCTTACCGCACCTAACATGCATATATTAGATAGCGCAAGAATTCCTTCATAACTCCTGGGCCACTAATAGGGAAAACACCTCATCATATAGAGACTTCTTACTTACCTCAATTCAAGAGAACAATAACAACACTCAAGTGAATTCTCACAATCACCCAACATGCAAATCCTTAAGTAGTGGTCTGAACCACCATAAACCTTCCGGAATCCGCTTACACCTGACAGGCCATAGCACTCGAATGCTCCCAAATCAAATCTGTTACGGCGACCGTCAAACCTCGCACACACTGTGCAAACCACACAAATAATTTATACGCTGACGAAACTTATCACTGCCGTACATGTGCCATTTCAACCATGGCTAATCAATCTATCTTATTTTAATCCTCTTTAATTGCCTTAGGAATAATAGTAACCCCATTCAAACTCATAACAAACTCAATCCTCACTCATCCCGAGTGGCCTTGATTCACGAGACCATGCTGCCTCGATCCCCGAACCGTCTCATACCCTCCTTGTGCGCATTCACATCTCCGACCGATATACCCATCCTGATAATCTTTCTACAACCCGGAGTTTATTTCTCTCGCTCCTCCAATACTATCCTGCACGCTGAAAATATCATAGAACACTTCAACCATTTTCCCTCTCTCTGAAATGATGCTGCAAAAGCTCAATTCTTAATCATACTGCTACCTGAATCCCTTAAACACCGCATTCTTAACCTTCGAATTCACTAGGACCGCTATTGAGACTCACCCCGAATACAATCAACTCCAAGGCTTTTCTAGCACATGAACACCCTTTTCAATGAAGCGCGTGACTGGGTCACTATTCTAACAACTCGCCTATGCCTTAAGCATAAATTCTGAATCTTTCAAAGCCTAACCCTGGTCCGACAGGGCCAACTTTTTCACACATTCATCAAATCCCACGCACGATCACCATTTTACTCCTTTCCCCTTAGCTGAAATAACTTGCCAACACGCCGACAACCCGTAAACCTATGATAACACAATCCTGCAACCCAACTGCGGGTGGTGGGACTCCCACACTTAGCCCGAAGCTACTACTTGCACCACTCTAGACCCTGCTGAGATCCTTTCTCCTTTGTTAACATGATTTTGCTTAACCAATCTGTCCAATCCTTCCAAATTCTCTTGTTAGCACTCCCTAACTACTCAAATTCCCTAGCATCATTCACACATTCTGCCTCCTACCGAATAGCCACTAGAATCCCTCACAGAAATTGGCCAACCACACAACCGCTAACCTACTCACAGGAGATAACCCACCTGTGGAAATTACCAACTGACACCTTCCAATGACGCTGTACTGCACACTCTCTACAACATCAATACTCTATCCTGCGCCCTTCTTCCTCTACCAACTTTAGTAGTCCGTCCGCTCCTCATGGACGTCTATTAAATGCGCTACAACATCTTCAAATTCACCGCCACATTGCGTCCTTCTTTATTCCCAACAACTCCTCCTTGTTGTATCTAACCTTCTGCCGAAATAACCCATATCAACTACCCGATTTCCATTCCTTACGCATGGACTTTTAGAAAAGTGAACCACCGCCTAGCACTTTTCACATGTCTTGCTTCATCGTATGCAGCCCAATTGCTGCCTCAATTCAATATCATTCCCTACAGCTCTTAAACCAGCAGTTCGCCACGACTTCAAACTCTCCGAAGATCATCTATCTTGAGTTGCCTTCATTATCAACACTTATCCAGGACTGAACCACCGCGCCTCGATCTCTGACAATCACTTCTTCAATACTACTTCAAAACACTCTAACCCAATGCATCCGAAGAAACCATAGCACCGACAGACTTAATATATTCCATTCGATCAGTGATGACGACACCACATCACAGGTGAATATCCCACCTTACTTGCAAACACTAAGTCTTATTGCTTTATTAATCCAAAACCTGACCATTTAGTCCAGATGCCTTTCCTCTGCCGGGACTAAAATGCTGAAATCTTGAAATTACGCCCTGAGAAGACCTCCCTTCAAGCCATTCATCACCCCCAACATATGGGCACGCATTCTATCATCATATAGACATCGCACAATAACCAATCATAAGCATCATCACTACCTGAGCATAGCCTTAAGGCTCTCAGAAACACAGCTATTGAGCTGAAACAACAAATTATCCTTCTGCAGGGCCACAACAACAACCCCAACCAATTACACATGGAAAACATCTCGCATCATATACGTAGCACCATTTAAAGTCCTCAAATTCCTGATTCACAGCAAGCACTTCGCGACGCATAATATTGAGTAGGAAGAAACGTAGGCATAAGCCACAGAGGAATCAAATCGCGCGATGAGGAATCAAGAAGGGAAGTACCCCTAACAACCCTGTAGCCTCTCGAAGATAAGTACAGACGTCTCCGTCCCTATCCGCAAGACTATACTAGACTTGCTAATGACTCGTGAGACCTAAGGGAACCTAGAGCTCTGATACCATGTTGTCACGACCCAAAACTTATTAAGGTTGTGATGGCGCCGACACCATCGTCAGGCAAGCCAATCATTAATTAGTTGAAATAAGTTCCTGTTTTAACATTTTTGAAATCATTACCTTTAACTTATTACGTAATAACTAAAAAAAAATCTATTAAGTAATTACGATGGTTTAAATATTCCATTTTATCAAATATATCCCAAACACATCCCAGAACCCGATGTCACAAGTGTATGAGCAATTTCTATGAATTTATACAATCATTACAAAGCTTGTTTGAGATACAAATTTGGACATTGGAATTTAAAAAAAAATGAATACAATACGAGGGAGACTCTGTCAGATGCGGATCGCCTCCGGATGATGCAGCTCGCCTGAGTCTCCAAACCAGCCACATCGCTGTGAAAGTACCTGTGCAATAAAAATGCACAACAAGTGTAGCATGAGTACGAAAATAACGTGTACTCAGTAAGTATCCTGCCTAACCTTAGAGAGGCAGTGACGAGTGGTCGATTTGACACTTGCTACAGGTCAATTTAGTATAATCAAGTGAGACACTAAGCATGAATTTCATAGGCAGTTTACTGAAATCAGGAATAAATAATATCAATCCTTCCACATTTAACACTTTAAATCTTCGTCATTTAAATAACGAGTAATCAGACATGGATGATTTAATCAAATAACAAATATTCAATGGGAAAGAAAAACTTCTTCCAAAGTTTTGATAACTTTAAATCTCTGTCATTTCAGTCGACAACTTAAAATTTCCAGGCCAGTAATCAGGTAAAATCACAGCAAATACGCAGTAAATATCATGCGCAAGCAGTGCCGAGGGTCGAACGATGCGGACCAACAATAATAAATTATGCACTGCCGAGGGTCGAACGGCTCGAACGACTCGAACTATAGATGCATCTATTTTCCCCACGCGCGAATCGGTCATGCGACGCGATCAACATAATAATAATAAGGCTAACCTACTCGCGAATCGTACGTGCGACTCAAGTGCTCATATGTGCACATATTCACATAATAAATCCGCATTTTATCAAGAAAACAGTTACTCAGGAAAGTGGTAAAATTCTTATTAAGGGAACACGGAAAATAGCATTTAAATCTTTGTTTTGAAACTCATTTGTTAAGTTTAATAATATTCAATAATATAACCTTATCAAGAATACAATTATCCACGGAGGAAATCAATTCTCTTTCTAGATGATTAAGAAAAGTACACTCTAGCCTTCTTAGATATTCAATTACTATTTCGATCATATTAGCGGTCTAATATTACTGGCGAGATCACAAGTACAACAAGTAAGGCATGCTAGTGGGTCCTAGGCTACTCGGACGACATAATAGTAGCTACGCATGGACTCCCGTACGTAGCCCCGCAGATAGCAGCACATATTTAATTGGTTCACCTAGGGGGACAATTCCCCCTCACAAAGTTAGAAAGGAGACTTACCTCGCTCCGAAATTCCATAACCGGCTTCCAAGCCCTTCCGATGACTCCAATGGACGCACGACGCCCCAGAACTATCCAAATAACGACAAACCAATGAAAATATACTCTAATATTTTTTAACAATTCAGATTATATAAACTCCCATCTCCGCTTAAGGAATTGACTAAAATGCACTCGGGCCCACGTGCCCGGAATCCGAAATTTCTCGAAGATAAATTCTACCCATAGCTTTACTAGCTCAAATATACAATTTAATCTAAATTCCTTGCTCAAATTTGTGGCTAAAAATCCAAAATAAAATTTGTAGGTTTTCTTCAAGATTTCCCAAAATTTCCGCAATTTTTCATGTTCAAATCCATGCATATACCTTGTATTTAACTTGAGATGAGTTGGAATAACTTACCTTGTGATCCTTGACGAAAATCCTTCTTTGAAGATCCCCACAATCTCCCATGCCAAATGAAATTAGGAGGAGAAATAGCAAAATTCTCGTTTTAAAAACATTCTGCCCAGGCCTATTGTCGCACCTGCGATCCTGCAGGTGCGCCCAAACTTCCGAACCTGTGGCTTCCTCAGCTCCAGCCAAAACTCGCACCTGCGCCCCATTTTCTGCATCTGCGACTTCGCAGGTGCAGAAAATACATCGCACCTGCGCTCCCAACCAAACCAACAAAATCTCGCACCTGCGGCACCAAAGCCGCACCTGCGACCAAAGCCTCGCAGGTGCGGTCACACCAGATGACAGCAACCTCAACCTTCTTCAACTCCAAACTTGATCCATTAACCACCCGGAATCCACCCGAGGCCCCGGGGACCCCGTCCAATTACACCAACCTGTTCCAAAACACAATGCAGACTTGCTCGAGGCCTCAGATCACATCAAACAAAGCCGAAATCACGAATCGTGCTAAAACTCAAACTTCATGAACTTGAAATTTCAAACTTCCACATCCGATGCCGAAACCTATCAAATCACGTCTGATTGACCTCAAATTTGCAGACAAGTCATATTCGACATTACAGAACTGCTCCAGTTTTCGGAATCGCATTCCGACCCCGATATCAAAATTTTCATTTCCGGTCGGATTTCTCAAAAACCTTCAAATTTCTATCTTTAGCCAAATGACTTCAAAATGACCTACGGACATCCGAATTCACTTCCGATCGCGCTCCCAAATCCAGAATCACCATATGGAGCTATTCCCAGGCTTGGAATCCCAAACGAACATGAATATCACTGAAATGCACTTCAAGCCAAGCTCAAAAAATTTCTTCAAAAATGCTGACTTCCACAATACACACCGAAACATTCCCGGTTTATCCAAAACCCGATCCGGACATACACCCAAGTCCGAAATCATCATACAAACATGCAGGAACCTTCAAATCCTGATTCGAGGGTCGTTTACTCAAAATTCCAATCTTAGTCAATTTCTCCAACTTAAGGCTTCTGAAATGAGAATTTTCTTTCCAATTTGACTCCGAACTTCCCGAAATTCAACTCCGACCATGCCTATGAGTCATAATACCTGAAATGGAGCTGCTCATGACTTCAAACCGCCGAACGACATGCTAGAGCTCAGAACGATCGGTCAGGTCATTACACTAAGCATCCTTGATGATTTGTTCCACGTGAGGATTAGAAAAATGCAGTGTAGGATTATTTGAACTATGAGCTTGATTGCCCGTTAGTTCATCCACTAAATTCTTCTTTGAGTCATTTGGTCGAACACCCAATTTCTTGGCCAATTTATCATTGTCCTGGCCTCCTCTTTCAAAGCTGGGACATGGAACTGATTGTTTGTCCATCATATCCGCTTTTAGGATTGTTGTATCCAGTTGTTCATCCTCCTCAACTGCCGGTGCTTTAAAACCATTTGGGCTGGACACAATGTTAGATGCATTTTGTCTAACACTTGCTGATTTTTTCCTTGGCGATACCACCTGTTTTGTAGGTGATTTTCTCGCTGAAACCACATTCCAAGCCCCCTCTTTTGTGTTTGTATTATTGCCCTTATCTTACCCAACTGACCTACTAGTGTTATCCTTCACCGATATGTCACGACCCAAATTCTATTCTAGGTCGGGATGGCGCTCAATACCAATGTTAGGCAAGCCAACACTATTCATCTAGTGAGTCCCATTTATTTTATTAAAAACCTTTCCAACAACATCTTAATTTAAATTACTAAACCTTCAAAAATAGCAAATGATGAAGGCAAATTAGACTGCAATGATCAAAAGAAGTCAAGTTTAAATAATTACATCCCCAAAAGAATAGTCTACCAATGTGTGTGCAGGAACTAGTGTCACAAATATATGGACATCTAGTAGAATGAACAAAAGAATACATCTACTCTACTATCTGAAATAGAATAGACAGAATAAGCAAAAGAAAAGACTCCAATGCGCTGCTGACCGGCATCAGGATAAGCAGTTCACCATGGAATCTCTGCCTTAATATTAAGAACGCGCTCCGGACTGGTAACTAGATGCACCTGCCTCAGAACCTGTACAATTAAGTATAGAAGCGTAGCATGAGTACATAAACATTATGTACCAGTAAGTATCCAGTCTAACCTCGAAGAAGTAGTGATGAGGGGTCGACTTGACACTTACTAGGGGCTAAACAATATAATTAAGCATGTGAATGGGCATAGATATCATGGCTAAATATAAAAAATAACATGAAATAACAGCTTTTCCATAATTATAGATATATGTAACTTATCATTTAAGTTGACAATTTGTGTTCTAAGGCATTTTAAACAATTCAAGCCGCAGTAGTGCCAAGAAAATAGCATGCACAGATAGTTCCGTGGGCGTACGACTCGATCCAACATAATAATAAAATGTGCACTGTCGGAGGGTCAAACGACGCGAACCATAGATGCATCTATTACTCTGCTCGCGAATCATACATGCGACGCGGTCAATACAATTAAGCACATCAAGCAGGAAAATCAAGAATTTATCAAGAAAACAAATACTTAAGAAATGTCAAATTACCTTTTATGGTCAAGAATATATTGTTCAATCTATTAGGATTTATTTACCAAATTTGATATGATCTAAGCAAGTTCAATTTACAATAAAGTTTTCAAGTATAACAAGTAAGCATGCTTTTGGGTCCTAGGCTACCCGGACTTAGCATGATAGTAGCTACGCACGGACTCTCGTCACCTCGTGCGTACATAGCCCCACAAATAGTAGCAAATAATTAATTACTTCACCTATGGAGAAAATTCCCTCTTACAAGGTTTTAAAAGAGACTTAGAATGCTCTCAAACCCTCAAACCATAGCCGCACAATCTGAAACTATTAAAATAGCGTAAAAACCAATAATTATAGGCTTACAAGTTAATATTCTAGCTATTGAAGTGATTATCCAACCCCAAAGGCAAGATTCCTAAAATTCACCTCCGGGCCCACGTGCTCGAATTCTAGAAATTCTTAAGGGAAGTTGTTACCCATAACCTAAGGATCGATAATATATGATTTTTACTAGATTTAATATAATCCTATTTTTATCAAAACCCTAGGTTTTACTCTAAACCCATAATTTTCACTAATCTTTATGTGTTAATCCACCAAACCAAGTATTAAACTCACATTAAGCAGGAATAACTTACCTCACAATGCTAAGTTGAAATCCCCCCTGTGGAAGCTCCTAAATCTCCCAAGGATGCAATAAATGACCTCAAATATGCCTAAGTCCAGCTTTTAAAATAACCTCACTGCCTCCAGTCCTTTCGTATCTGTGGTGTGTGGACCGCACCTGCGGTCTCGCTTCTGCATACCATCGTCCACATCTGCGGAAAGAGGAAAGGCTGGCAAAGATTGCACCTGCGAAAGGGTGCCCGCACCTGCGGCACCGCTTCTGCAAAACCTGGGCATCCACTCTATGGCCGTATCTACGAGGGGTCGACTGCTTCTGCGATCTCGCACCTGCGGCTGGCCAACCGCAGGTGCGGTCGCACCAGAACTGGTGCACCAGCAGCTCATTTTGATTCTGAATGGCATCTGGGCCTCGAGGCCCCGTCCAAACATACCAACAAGTTCTAAATCATAAAATGGACTTGCTAGAACCTTTAAAACGCTCAAAACAACATCAAAACTAAGAATCACACCCTAAAATCAATTAAATAAAACGTATGAACTTTGAGTTCTTAAATCTACTTCTAACACGCCGAAACATACTTATACTACTTGGAATGGTACCAAATTTTGTGTGCAAGTCTTAAATGACATTACGAAACTATTCCCGGTCTCGGAATTCCGTTTGGACCTAAATATCATCATAACACATTCCAAACATCAATTATAGAACTTCAAGAATCTTATTTTGCTATTTGCGCCGAAATGCTCCCGGGTCATCCAAAACCCGTTCTGAACATACACCCAAGTCCGAAATAATCATACGAACCTATTGGAACCTTTAAATCCCGATTTTGAGGTCATCTACTCAAAATGTTGACCGAAGTCAAACTTGGCCTTTTATGCCAACCTTAAGGAACCAAGTGTCCCAATTTCAATCCAAAATCTTCCAAATCCTGAACCAACCATCTCCGCACATCATAAATCAATAAAAGCAAATATGGGAAGTCTTATTTAGGGGTACAGGGTTCTAGAAATCAAAACGACCGGTCGGGTCGTTACAAGATATGCCCTCTAGCCCATTCTTTTTATTGCCCAAAGTCTTGGCCTTAGCAGTGTGATGAGCCTATGCCACCTGCTTATTTTTAGCTACAACATGTGGGACTTTAGCCTCTACATGGACAACATTATCACTTAAAACTATGGCCCTAATACTTTCCTATCTCTGCCCCATAGAACATCGATCACCATCTGCCTTACCTTCTATTTGTGCAGATGCAACAACTCGATCAATAGCAGCCTTTGGGCCTACATAAGTTGACAAAACAGTTGCAGCATCGGTAGAATGCAGTTATTAATAGGACTGCACAAGTGGATTCACTGCATTTAAAATCGTCGCTAAGACTGTTTCAGTTTGAACATCACATGTAGGTTTAGGTGGACCCTTATCAATCATTGAAGCATCACCTATAGAAATATTATTAGCTACTCGATTGATCCCTTTCTCAGTGTTCACATTATCAATTTGTTTTTCTCCTTCAATTTGCAACACCTGCTGCTCGACCAAACTTTTCTTTGCTGTTTCATCTACCCGTTGTCCATCCCTTTTTGCATTAAGATACTCCCTAGCATCACCGTCTAATTTGTCAAGACTTCCCACTCCTTCAACTTCATCCACTGGAGCTACATCTTCCTTAGTTTTCTCAATCCTCCAACGACATGATATTTCATCATGCCCTTGATGTTTACAACAAGTACAATATTTTGGAAGATTATCATACACTATCTGCTGGTAATGTTCAACCATTCTTCAAGATTTTTTATCCCCGATATTTATCCTAATTCTCTTAGGATGTTTGTCTAGTAAATCAAGCAAAACCTTAACCTTTTCTGTACTTGGGCGTGTTCTATCTTGAGTCACTTTATACACTTCAAGAGGCTTTCCCACTACTGAAGCAATGGACATTAACGACTTCTTTGCAAGGAAATTTGCAGGCAGATCAGGTAAAGAGATCCATACGACTGCTTTTGAAGTTTCTTCACGTGGATTAAATCCTACCGTCCATGGGAAGGTTCTAAAGAAGAATTCATCGCCATTTGCTTTAACAAAACAAGTAGTTCTCGACAGAACCTGGACGAAATCATCAAGCAATCAAACCTTACCAGTATATGTCAATATCCCAATTGTCCAACATTACAGTAACCCTTTACGTCAAATTGTTTTGGTATGGCCTGTCGCAAATCCTGGGGGTTTGGTTTTCCATATGAAAACTTAAGAATTACTGCTTGGTGTAATCCTTCTTCAATGGTGAATTCATTAACCTCTTAAGTGGTTAATTCAACAGTTGGTTCTCCATGAATAACGTTGACTGGATTTAGCTTGATTTTGGAACTCGGCGCGGCAAATTTACTATTGAGAATTCGTGCAACATATGATTATTTTGGATTAGTGTTAGGGTTTGTTTCCTTAGGGTTTTGATTGGACTCTCCCAAAACATGAAGCTGGGGAGAGAGGATGGAATCCATGGCTGCTCTCAAAGCTCCATGATCTCCAAGAGAGAGGAGAGATGAGAAAGCATTTGGGCGGGTTTAGGGTTTTTTTATTTTATTTTATTTTATTTTTACTTATACTTAATATATTATCATACCTTTTTTTTCACTAACTATTTTGTTATCTTTGAAAATTTCATTAGTTATTTTATTAACTACTAGTACTTCTTTAGAAACTATTGTTAATTTTTTTTTATTTAAAATTTTAAATAGTTTATGACCCACTCTTCTACAAAAAAGTTGGCTAGTTATGATCCAAAAATTGAAAAATCTCTTTGATTGTGCAGGAAAGGAAAAACATCATCTTCTGAAAGCATAGCTCGTGAAGGAATGGAGAATCAGGAAGTAGAAGACATTCAACCACCAGTCCATGTGGATGATCAATTTGATGAAGTAGCACCAAGGCCATCAAACAGAATCCTTAGGGATTATGCTAGACCTGACCACTTCAACTGTGAATCTAGTGTCAGAAAACCTCCAGTGTCAACCAACAACTTTGAAATTAGGACTGGCCTGATTCAAATGATTCAACAATCTTGCATCTTCATTGGAGACGCAAGTGAAGATCCACACAATCATTTAATTGACATTTTGGAACTTGTTAAAACAACTAAGTATAACGGAGTGCCTCTTGAAGCTATCAAGTTAAGGCTATTTCCTTTTTCTTTAAAAGGAGATGCCAAGACTTGGTTGCGAAGTTTGCCACAAGGTTCCATTACCACATGGGACCAAATGACTCAGAAAGTTTTAAAAAAATATTTTTCCCCTACTAAAACCACAAAGTTAAGAAAAAACATCTCTAATTTCTTGCAGATTGACACTGAGTCAGTTTATCAAGCTTGGGAAAGATTAAAAGCAATGTTAAGAAAATATCCACATCATGACATTTCGGAACACATGCAACTGTATATTTTTTTATCACGGGTTAAAACCCTTTGCTAGAAATGTGATTGATGCAGCTGCAGGAGGTTCTGTAATGGGAAAAACCACGAATGAAGCATTGCAATTGTTGAACGATATTTCTGTGAATGCCATCCAATGGCCATCTGAGCGTGTAATAATCAAGAAGGCTGCTACGATAAATCAGGTTGATGCTTTAAATATGATAACACAAGAAATTATTTCTTTGTCACAAAAGTTTGAATCTTTTTAGGTGAATACACAACAACCAAGCCAATCTGAGGCTTGTGACATGTGTGGAGGAAACCATCTGAACCATGAATGTCAAGCAAACAATCATAATGACGAACATGTCCATTTCGTCGGTTATAAACCGTACCCTTTTGGGAGTCCAATGGCACAAAAACATTCAGGATTTTAATGGAGCAATCCAAATGGTGCATAGAACTCTCAAAGCTTCCAGAAGTAACAAGTACAAGGTCCGTCGGGATACCGGAATCAGAACCATGGACAACCAAACTATAAACCTTATCAACAAGCAGGGCCATATCGACAAAGGCCTCAACAAGCTCATTCAAGTCTTGATGACCTTTTTTATAAGTACATTAAGGTCCAGATGAAAAGATGGAAATCCAGGGTTCAGCCCTCAAAAATATGGAAATGCAATTAAGCCAACTAGCAACTCTTGTGTCAGAAAAGGTTCAAGGTTCCTTGCCAATCAATACAGAGAAAAATCCAAAAGAGCACCTTAAGGCCATCATCTTATGGTCAGGTAAGGAGCTTGATGAACCCTATGCAGACCAGCGAGAACAAGAGGTATACAACAGTAAGAATTTTGAAATATCATCTGAACCATCTGAAGAGAAAGAAGTCAAGAAAAAAGAAGAAAAAGATATTGAAAAATTGACTCATTTCCCTATGACAATTCCTTTTCCACAAAAATTGAAAATAGAAAAGCTTGATAATAAATTTTCAAAGTTTTTGGAGATTTTAAAACAAATTCACATCAATATTCCTTTCACTGATGCTTTGCTGCAAATGCTTTCTTATGCCAAATTCCTAAGAGAAATTTTGTCAAGTAAAAGAAAATTGGAAGAAGTTTCTGTGGTGATGCTTACTGAAAAATACAGTGGTATACTTCAAATAAGCTACCACAAAAACGTGGTGATCCAGGTAGTTTTACAATTCCATGCACTTTGGGAGGAGTATATTTTGAAAAAGCACTTTGTGATTTTGGAGCTTTAATTAACTTGATGCCATTTTCTATATTTATAAAATTAAATCTTGGTGAAATAAAAGACATATGTGTTTCTTTTTAGTTTGCAGATCAAAGTACTAAGAAACCTAAGGGGATAATTGAAAATTTTCTTGTAAGAGTAGATAAGTTTGTTTTCCCTGAATTTTATAGTACTTGAAATGAAGGAATGTCCCGATGAACAAATTATTTTGGGTAGACCATTTCTTGCTACAGATAGAGCAATTATGGATGTCCATCAAGGACAACTAATTTTGAGAGTTGATAAAGAAAGAGTCATTTTTGATATGCAAAAAGATATTAAGATTTTTAGGAGATGAGACGTCATCTTTGTGTTTTTTGATTGACATGCTTAATTATCTTACAAATGAATTCAAAGATGATCAATTGATTCTAGACTCAATGGAAAGATGTTTGGACAAATCTGGAACCATACAAGATGATACTCCTATCATCAGAAGAGTAGGCGAAATACTAGAAAAAGATTATGAAGATACGGAGATGCAACCAGAACAAGTTCAACCAAAAATTAAACTCAAAGTTCTCCCATCTCATTTAAAATATGTTTATCTTGAGGAAGAATTATTTCCAGTAATTATTTCATCTTCTCTTACTGCAGGACAAGAAGACAAACTAATTGAAGTGTTGAAAGCACACAAAGGAGCCTTGGGATGGACTATTGAAGATATCAAAGGGATTAATCCAGCTGTTTGTACGCACAGAATCCTCATGGAGGATAGCTACATGCCAATAGTCCAGCCCCAAAGGATATTGAATCCATCAATGCAAGAAGTAGTGAAAAATGAGATCGTAAAGTTTTTGGCGGCATATATTATCTATCCTATTTCAGACAGCCCTTGGATAAGCCCTGTACAGGTAGTACCAAATAAAGAAGGTATGACGGTAATAAAAAATGAGAGTAATGAACTTATACCTACCAGAACTGTCCCAGTATGGAGAGTCTGTATTGATTATAGACGTCTCAATGATGCCACTAGAAAATTGCATTTTCCTTTACAATTTATTGACCAAATGTTAGAAAGAATTGCAAGGATATGATTTTTACTGTTTTCTTGATGGCTATTCACGGTATAACTAAATACCATGCACCTGAAGATCAGGAAAAAACAACTTTCACATGTCCTCATGTAACATATGCCTATAGGAGAATGCCATTTGGTCTATGCAACGCCCCTGCTACATTTCAGCGTTGCATGTCAGCAATTTTTCTGACATGACTGAAAAATTTCTTGAAATTTTTATGGATGATTTTACACTCTTTGACAAAATATTTGAGGATTGTCTTCACCACTTGACCTTTGTTCTTAAGAGATATGAAGAGTCAAACTTGATTCTTAATTGGAAAAAATGTCATTTTATGATTACTGAGGGAATTGTTTTAGGACATAAAATCACTGCTAAAGGGAAAAGAGTTGAGAAGGCTAAAATTGATCTTATAGAAGGATTAACCCCTCCCACAACTGTTAAAGGCATTAGAAGCTTTCTAGGTTATGCATGTTTTACAGACCGTTTATAAAATACTTTTCAAAGATTCAAAACCGTTGACTAACCTTTTGATGAAAGATATGAAGTTTGATTTTTCAGGTGATTGTTCGAAAGCATTTGAGACCCTTAAAGAAACGTTATCAACCGCCCCATTAGTTATGTCCCCATACTGGAATAAACCTTTTAAGGTCATGTGTGATGCTAGTGACACAACAGTTGGAGATTTTTTAGGCCAGAGAAAGGATAAGATCTTTCGTCCTATTTACTATGCTAGTAGAACAATGAATGAGGCTCGACTAAATTATGCCGCAACAGAAAAAGAGTTACTAGCAGTAGTATTTGTTTTTGATAAGTTTCGATCTTATTTGATAGGAACCAAGGTCACTATTTTTGCTGATCATGCAACTCTAAAATACCTCTTAGCAAAGAAAGATGCTCGACCTAGATTGTTAAGATGGATTTTACTTCTACAAGAATTTGACATTGAGGTAAAAGACAAAAAAGGAACGGAGAATCAAGTAGCTGACCATTTGTCTAGATTAGAAAATTCCCCCATTTGAGTTTAGCAAAATAAAGGAAGAATTTCTTGATGAACACATTTTCTCAGTTAACTCAATTATGACTCAACCACCTTGGTTTGCAAATATTGTAAACTACTTGGTTGGAAAGTGGAAACCCCAAGATCTCTATTACCAACAAATAAAAATCTTATATCTGATGCAAAGTATTATTTGTGGAATGAACCTTACGTGTTTAAAAATTATGCAAATAATATCATTAGAAGATGTGTGCCTGAAGAAGAGATGAACAAAATTTTATATCACTTCCATGATGGAGCAATTGGAGGTCATTATGTAGCAAATCGAACAACCTTTAAGTTTTGGAAGCAGGATTTTTCTAGCCGACTCTCTTTAAAGATGCCCGAGCATATGTTGCACAATGTGATAGGTGTCAAAGAATAGGTAACATCACAAAGAAATATGAGATGCCATTGCAATCAATACATGTATGTAAAATATTTGATGTTTAAGGAATAGATTTCATGGGTCCTTTTCCTTCTTCTCATTCTTTTGAATATATACTTGTGGCTGTGGATTATGTGTCAAGATGGGTTGAAGCCATTCCCACAAGGAAAAATGATGCTCGAACTGTGTGCAATTTTATCAAAAAAATATTTTACCAAATTTGGCACACCACGAGTCATCATTATTGACCAAGGGACTCATTTTATGAATAGAAAATTTTCTTCTTTGCTGACAAAATATGGTGTGACTCACAAAATAGGAACACCATATCATTCTAAAACTCAGGGTCAAGTTGAAGTTTCCAACCATGAGTTAAAAAGAATTCTTGATAAAATTGTTGGAATCTCAAGAAAAGACTGGGCTTTCAAATTAGATGATGCATTATGGGCATACCGAACGGCGTTCAAAACGCCAATTGGAATATCTCCATATAAATTAGTCTTTGGAAATCTTGTCATTTTCCAGTTGAATTAAAACACAAAGCTTTTTGGGCACTAAAAGTATTAAACTTTGAATTAGCCTCTGCTGGTAAACATATTTTTTTTCAGGTTAATGAGTTGGAAGAAATGAGGTTGGAAGCCTATGAAATCCAAAACTTTTTAAAGAAAAAAACAAAAAAAATGGCATGACAATTTGATCTTGAAAAAAAGTTTTAAAATTGGAGATCAAGTGCTTCTTTGCAATAGTCAACTCAGGCTATTCCCAAAAAAATTAAAATCAAGGTGGACAGGTCCTTACAATGTAACAAATGTTACTCCATATGGAGCAATTGAAATCCAATAGATCAATGGAGGTGACAAGTTTAAGGTAAATGGTCAAAGACTAAAATTGTACTTTGGAGAACATTTTGAGCAACATTCATCTGTCACTTTGATAGACTAATGAATTCAACAGGTAATAAGTCGAGCTGACAATGTTAAACTCAGAACTATAGAGACATACCCGTAGCCATTAAGGGTGAAGCAATGGAGCCTTAGAAGTCCAACATAAACTTGGTAATTAAATTCTTAACCAATTAATCTTGTCAATATCCTGGTTAATGTACAACCAGAGCATCTCATGAAGGCCTCTACAAAAACAGAATCACCTACACAAGAGCAACTCTATGGTGATCGGTATTCCTAAGTAACTGGTTGGTTAACCATTTAATGATTCAAGTGGAATGTTGGCTCAGGTAATTTTTGGTTTATATTTAAACCAGGACCAAATGACTGATAAGGTCTTAAATTAGCCAGTCTATTACACATAAAATATGTGTGCTCACAATTTCTTTCAAGCTTTCTTCTGTGATTGTAAATTTGAAAGACAAAAAGATTTTTTTATATATAAATTAGTATTAAATTTTTTCCTTTCCTTAAATTAATATTTATATATGCAACTCTTGTCACACGTTTTATCCAGGAGGATGAAACAGTTAACGTGTGGAGGGGTATATTCTGATGTGGTTCTAGTATATATATATATATATATATATATATATATATATATATATATATATATATATATGTGTGTGTGTGTGTGTGTGTATGTGTGTGTTTATATAAAGTTCTATTTTCTATATATATAATTATTTTTCTCTCCTCTATCTTATTTGTAGGGTTTTGATTAACAAAATAAATTCTTTATTATATGTTCATTGATTAATTCTTTTCATCTCAAACATATAAATACCATATCTATGATTTTGATTTTGTGAAGGCATGAGCAAGCGTCTTTATCTCAGGAAATCATTGGAATTGAGAACAATTATTATCGCAAAACATGTAGAATCAATAAACTTGGCTATAATTGTAACGCCCCGACCGGTCGTTATAAGAATTTAAGCTCCGTTCGGTGGAATAAGGTCTTGAACAGCTTCACATTGTGTATATCGACATGCATGCATGGTTGGATTCAGTTACCGGGTGATTCGGAGTTGAATTGGAAGAAGGATTTTTGTTTTGGAAGCTTAAGCGGTGGAATTTGGCCAGAATTTGACTTTTTATGTAAACGGCTCCGGAATAAGCTTTGGATAATGTCAACAGCTTCGTATGGTGATTTGGATCTTAGGCGTGCATCCGGATTTGGACTTGGAGGTACGTGGAGTAATTTGAGGCAATTCGGCGAAAGTTGAAACATTTGAAGTTTGAAAATTGGAGTGGTTTGAACACATTTGACTTTTTGGGATATCGGAGTCGGAATGCAATTCTGAGAGTTGGAGCAGCTCCGTTATGTGAATTGGGAGTTGTCTACTAAATTTGGCATTATTCCGGGTTGAATTGATAGGTTTCAGCACGAGTTTAGAAGTTTAAAGAATTGGAAGTTCAAAAGCTCGATTCATGGTGCAATTCATAGCTTTGTCGTATTTTGATGTGATTTGAGACCTCGAGCGGGTCCGTGTTAGGGTATGGAACTTGTTGGTATGCTTGGACGGGGTTCCGAGGGCCCCGAGTGTGTTTCAGACGAGTCGCGGATTAATTCCATAGTGTTGGGAAGGCTGAGTTCTGGTGTAATCGCACATGCAGACCTTGGGCGTATGTGAAAGGAATGCTGGCCTGGGTAGCCTCTAGAGATGCGGAGAGATAGCCGCACGTGCGGACCGCAGGTACGGTTCTTGAGACGCAGATGCAGTGCTGGGCCTTAAGTGAAAAGTCGCAGGTGCAGTTAGGTGGACCGCAAAAGCGGTTACGCAGATGCGCCTTTTTGACCGAATGGCGGAAGTCCTGGCAGATTCATTTAAGCGAGGCTTGGTCATTTTTCTTCACATTTTGAGTTTTGGACTTCGGATTTGGGAGCGATTTTTGGGGTTTTTAAAGCAACCCATTTGGGTAATTGTTCTTCACCAAGTATTTAATGTATTCCATAATTTTACCTTCATTTGTATCATTAAATTTGTGTTTTGGGTTGAAGAAAATATTGGTTTTTGAAGAAAAAATTCCAAAATGAAAAATCATGATTTGAGGGACTAAATAGTATACGAATTTGATAATTTTTGTATGGTTGAACTCATATTGGAATGGATATACGGATTTTGTAAAATTTGTCGGGTTCCGAGGTGCGGGCCGGGGGGTCGACTTTTGGCCCTATTATTAGAATTTGATAAAGATTGAAGCTTTATTATCCGAAATAGTTCCTTATAAGTTTTATGTGTGTTTTGAAGTTGTTCTAGTTGGTTTTTATCCGTATGGAGGCCTTTTCACCCGAGAAGTCCATTTTAGAGCACATAATTTTTGTCTTTGAGGTAAGTATCTTGCCTAACCTTGTGTGGGGAATTACCGCTTAGGATTTGAGTCTTCTATGTTGATTGTAGTCCGCGTACGCGAGGTGACGAGTGTGTGCTCAGACTTATTTGTAGAAGGTTTGCCTTTTAGGGTTCTTAGGTCCTTATATTCACCTTGTTTGAAGTTGTCCTTGATACGCTTGAGTTCTTATTTGCTAGTTTTACCTCTATATGCCTCGATTAGAGATAATTGCTTTAGGATTCACCCTTAACGCCTACTTGACCCTGATTTTGACTTAACCAAAGGTTTTACCTCTTCTATCGTTATGCTATATTTTCATAAACTGCCTATAATTAATTATATTATTGAAAATTTCTCATAATTTCTCAAACTCATAAGAGGTTTAAATAACTTATGTAACGACCCGACCGGTCATTTTATGTTATCGGACCCCGTTCCCCTAAATGAAACTTCCTGTAGCGGCTTATTATGATTTATGACTTGCGGGGGCGGGTGGTCCGGGATTCGGAAGTGTTTAGAGTAGTATAGGAACACTTAGTTCCTTAAGGTTGGCCTTTTTGGCTAAGTTTGACTTCGTTCAACATTTTGAGTAAACGACCTCGAAATTGAGTTTCGACGGTTTCGGTAGCTTCGTATGATGATTTCAGACTCGGGCATATGTTCAGAATGGGTTTTGGATGACTCGGGAGCGTTCCGGCGCCCAATATCAAAATAAGAGTTTCCTTAAGTTCATATTGCAGTTTGGGACGTGTTTTTGTGTTATCGAGTTCTGAATGGAATTCGGAGACCGGGAATAGTTTCGTTATGTCATTTATGACTTGCTTGGAAAATTTGGTGTTATTCCGAGTAGTATAGGTCGATTCGGCGCATTAGCAAATTCAAGAACTTGAAGTTCTTAAGTTTGATCTTTAGGGGTTTTGAGGTATGGTTTTGAGGTTTAGCATTGTTTTGAATGTTTCGAAGGCTCGAGCTAGTCCGTATTATGATTTGGGACTTGTTGGTATACTTGGACAGGGGCTCGGGTGGGCCCAGGCGCCTCTCGGGCACCATACGAGGCTAAAAACTAGCTGAAGCAATTGCTCGTGCACCTGTTCTGGTGTGACCGCAGGTGCGGTTGCCAAGTCGAAGGTGCGGAATCGCTCCTGCGGTCCCAGCCTCGCAGGTGCGACCTCCAGAGGGGCTGCCCTCTTCTCGCAGGTGCGGGCCCTTTCCTGCAGGTGCGGAGCCGCTGGTGCGGACTCAGTTACGCAGGTGCGAGCCCAGGCCCCTTGTTCCAGCTCCGCAGGTGTGAGCCTTTCCTCACAGGTGCGGAACCACTGAAGGCAGTGATTCTTTAAAACACAGGAATTCTTCATTTTTCTCCATTTCTTCCCACCATTAGAGACCTTGAGA